>JAPPVO010006370.1:0-17446 GCA_030407325.1 Camellia japonica | reverse complement strand
TCGAGCTGAGTGTGTTGCAAAACCCTCTGAGAGGTAAATCGGAAACACCAGAGTACATATTTGATGCTCCTTATTGCATAGAATATGAACTTTCATATACACTGTTGTTGCATGTGTGCCGCGCATCGTTATGATTCATGCATAAAATATGCTTGTTTTCAATATTGCATGGAAAATGCCCCCATATTGCATAGAAGTTGCATTTTATCACACTTTCTTGTGCATTTTATCTCACTCGCACTATCTTGTGCACTTACACTTTGTATCTCACTTGCACTGTCATGTGCATCTTGTGGTTGTATACTCACTCGCGCTGTTTAGCGTATCGCACTATCTTGTGCATTTCAAATCACTCGCGCTGTTTAGCGTATCGCACTGTCTAGTGCATTTCAAATCATTCGCGCTGTTTAGCGTATTGCACTGTTTTGTGCATCACATCTTCGCGCTATCTTGCGCACCTCCATCGCACTGTCTTGTGCATTACATTTCATTCGCGCTATTTTGCGCATTGCGCTATTTTGTGCATCTCATTACATTTTACATTACGTCTCATTCGCGCTATTTTGCGCATCGCACTATCTTGTGTAATTCATCATTCGCACTATTTTGCGCATCGCACTATTTTGTGCACCTTACTTGCATTTTGCATCCATTCAATCGCGCTATCTTGTGCATCACCTCAATCGCACTGTCTTGTGCACTCGCGCTTTCTTGCGCATCGCACTATCTTGTGCACTTACATGCTATGTCTCACTCGCACTATCTTGTGCATTCCATCGCACTCGCGTTGTTTAGCGTATCGCACTGTTCTGTGCAATTTACTTTCGCGCTTTCTTGCGCATCGCACTGTTTTGTGCATTACATTGTTTCATTCGCGCTATTTAGCGCATCGCACTATTTTGTGCACTTTACTTGCATTGTACGTGCATTTTATCGCGCTATCTTGCGCACCTTACATGCACTTGTTAGCGCATTACATTTCATTCGCGCTATTTTGCGCATCGCACTGTTTTGTGCATCTATGCCACATCGCACTGTCTTGTGCACTCGCGCTGTTTAGCGCATCGCACTATTTTGTGCATTATATCATTCGCGCTATCTTGCGCACTTCACATGCACTTGTTAGTATATTGCATCGCACTGTCTTGTGCATTCGCACTGTCTCGTGCACTCGCGTTGTCTAACGCATCGCGCTGTTCAGCGCATCGCACTATTTTGTGCATTGTATCATTCGCGCTATCTTGCGCACTTTACCTGGTTGCATTTGCATGCATTCATTGTTCGCGTTATTTTGCGCATCGCGCTATCTTGCGCACCTTATCTGTATCGCACTGTTTTGTGCATTCACCCTGCTCATACTACTTTACACCTTTAGCATCGCACTATTTTGTGCATCTGTTTAGCACTGTTTGTGCATTCACTCTGCATCACGCTATCTTGCGCACCTCCATCACACTGTCATGTGCATTACATTTCATCACGCTATTTTGCGCATCTCATTGCATTTCGCATTACTTCTCACTCGCACTCGCACTATTTTGTGCACTTTACTTGTCAAAACCGGCTTCGCGTAGCGTATAAGTCCAGTTTTCAAAAGTCTTTCTGCATATCATTTGCATCCTGCCCCTGAACTACACTGGTTTGATTCCCTGTAAAGGGATACGTAGGCAGCCTACGGGCACAACCATTTACTTATCGTTGTTTTGTTGTCTGTCCAAGTCTTCGGCCTTGTCAAAAATGGGTCGTCTCTGGGCTTTGACATTCACTCCCGTCATTGTTATGACTTTCGAGTTCTGTCAAAGAGGGGCAACTGTAGACACCCCATTTTTGACCGCCCCTGAGACTTGGGCGCGACTAATGGTTTGCTCTGTGTTGGAAGGTGTGCAGGGCGCAGGTGCAAGGAGAGAGGCGAATCTCAACTTCACACCCTATTTTGGACCAAAATTATTTTGGATGGTTTTTAGACCTTAAAACCCTCTCTTTCAAAACATTTTTGAAATTAAATTCCCACGATGTTCCGACGCTCGCATTTCGGTAAATGTTGCGCTTTTCGGTAAACCGAGTAAGGACAAAGTGGAGATGAATGAGCATGTCCTAATCATTATTTGGTAAGCCAACTACCAGGTCAAGTTTTGAAAGTAAGTCCATATGAGCATGTCCTAACCTCCTGTGCCACAACCATCCAGATTCATTTAAAGCAAATAAGCACTTAACATTATGATTAGGAGATAAACTATGCAAATCAAATGTATACACGTTCGCATCCCTATGACCAACAAAAAGCACTGAGTTATCAGTAGAATTTTTAATAGTGCAGTAGGACTTATCAAAGGAAACATGATTGCCTTTATCACATATTTGACTAATACTAAGCAAGTTATGTTTTAATCCTTCAACAAGTAATATGCTCTCAATAATGGGTGACGAAGTTTTACCGATACTACCTTCACCTATGATCTTTCCCTTACTATTGTCTCCAAAGGTTACATGACCTCCTTCTTTGGATTTAAGAGTTGAGAACATTGTTCTATCGCCAGTCATGTGCCTTGAGCAAGCACTGTCGAGGTACCATCGGTTATTGCTGAATTTTGACCCAAAGCACATCTGCAAGAATTAGATTTTTGTTGACTTTTTGGTACCCATCTTTTCTTGGGTCCATGAGAGTTAAAAGTTGAAGTGTTTTTGGGAACCCACTTCTTTTTCATTTTATTGAATGAGTTTCTCTTAGCAGGACATAAAGGAGAGATATGGCCTTTTCTTCCACAGTAATGGCATGTGAGATGAAGATGGTTAGATGATGCATACACAAAGGTTTTTTTGGAAGTTGTTGCCTTTGAAAATGGTTTATAGCCAATCCCCATTCTTCTAAAGGTTTGAGTTTGACTTTTGAGAATTTTGTCTAAAGTATCTCTCCCTTGAGTAAACTTTAAAAGAGCATTTTTTAAATCTTCAATGTTTTCATTTAAGACGACTTTCTCATTTTTCAAAATATCATTTTCATTTTGTAAAAATTCTTTTTCCATTGAGAATTCTTTTTCCTTTTTCATTGTTAAGACTTCGTTTTCTAAAGTATTGATTTTAGAAGTTAAGAATTCCTTTTCTTGAGAGAAACTAGAAATCATTTTCTTTTGACAACTACTTTTCAAACTTAATTTTTTAAATTCATCAAAAGCAGTTTGTAATTCATCGAAGGTAAAAAAGTCATCATTTACCTCGTCTTCAAGTGCCATTAAGCATAGATTTGCGACTTCATTTTTGCAAATGTCCGTCTCTGAGTCGCTGTCTGTAGACACCCCATTTTTGACCGCCCCCGAGACTTGAGCGCGACTAATGGTTTGCTCTGTGTTGGAAGGTGTGCAGGGCGCAGGTGCAAGGAGAGAGGCGAATCTCAACTTCACACCCTATTTTGGACCAAAATTATTTTGGATTTTTTAGACCTTAAAACCCTCTCTTTCAAAAACATTTTTGAAATTAAATTCCCACGATGTTCCGACGCTCGCATTTCGGTAAATGTTGCGCTTTTCGGTAAACCGAGTAAGGACAAAGTGGAGATGAATGAAAGAGAGATGAAATCTTTGAAAAATCTTTCAAAACACCTTACTTAGGGGTTTGAAGTTGAAGAAAAGAGGAGAATAGGGGAGAAAACAAGTTGGAGAAAAAGATAGACAAGAATCGCTAAGAGAGGGACGAGCAGTCCTCGCTAAATCAAGCTTATTTGTCTATACACTTGGAGTTAAGTTATGAGGCTACCACCGTTGGAAAGAAGACTTCCGGGGCTTCATTTTTCATACAAGAATCTCTTAAACCCGAGTCCGGATGGCGGAGATATGATGGGTTGAAGTTGGGCATCATCCCGGTTGGACCGAAACTGAGTAACCTTCACCAAAACAAGAATAACTTTCTGCACAGTTGGAATTTTAATGCAAGGTTTGCGGCATTGGAAAGCTTACTTCCGGGGCTTCAATTTTGACACAAGAATGACCTAAAAAGGAGTTCATATGAAGAAGTTATGCCCGTTTGAAGTTGGACCTGCAGAGCAGATTTTTCCTGCCGACCGGCCAGAACAGAGTGCCGACCGGCCAAATAGATGGCCGACCGGCCAAATAGAGTGCCGACCGGCCAGAAAAGATGGCCGACCGACCAAGTTTGCTAGCCGACGACCTTCCGGAGTATTCTACAGATTGAATAGATGCTAGCTGTGCCAGCTGGAATGCACAGATTCTGCTCCCCATACACATGTGTGACCATTTTGAGCCTTTGCACCCTTTTTGATCCAACCTTTTGCACCCTTTTGATCAAGCTTCTTGAGGAAGCTTTGACAAAGGGTCAAGCTTCCTCAAGAAGCTTGCACCCTTTGGAATAGCTTCTCTTAGAAGCTTGGTCCCTTTGACCCTTTTTGTATAGCTTCTTTGAGAAGCTTTATACCATTTTCCTTGCTCTATAAAAGAAACCCATCCTCCTCCATTGTTTTGGTTCAGCAAAATCAGACCTAATACACATATATTCTGATATATACACTTTCTCTCTCTATATTTCCCTCTCTCTCTTCATTGTGTGTGTGTTTAAGGGCCAAAAGTGTGATTTCTTCTTAGTTTTGCACCAAGGCACACACCATTACACCTTGCTTCAACCTTGAGGGGCTTAGAGGGTTGATTCTTGAGTTTTTGGATTGGTTTTGATCAGAAAAAGGTGGCTGGAGTGGCTGTTCTTCAAAGTGTTCTTCAAGGGTGAGTTAGTTGCTTTATATTCCCCAATCTTGCACTAGCTCTTAGGCCTATTTTCTTACTGTTTTGGGCTCCGACCAGAACTGAAAGGTCATGTTTTGAGCCATATTTCATGTTTGTTTAAGGGCTCAACCCTGTTTGAGCCCTCCATTTGGTACTTGCTTCAATACCATCTTGTATGCCATTATTTTGCATGAAATTTTCAGCCCATGTGTGATCTGTTTTCGAGCATAATGTAAACTGTAAGAGGGCCTATTTTGAGCCCTTCTTCAACATTGAAGAAGGGCTCAACCCTGTTTGGGACCCCTATCTTGCACTTACTTCATAATCTCTTCTATTTACCGTAATTTTGCATGCTTTGTTAGCTTATCTTGCTTCTGTTTTTGGGCCATCATCAGAACTGGAAGGGGTCATATTTTGACCCCCTGGACATATTTCATTAAGGGTCTTTGCTTGTTTGATGAATGTTTGGTGTACCTCATGTTATAGCCTTTTGTTATCCTAGTTCTTGCATGGCATTTTTAGCATGTTTGCATATTGATTTGGGGGCTGTCATCTACTGTGAGTAGTCATATTTTTGGTCCCTCATCAGTGTTTTAGAAGGGACTTTTCCTGTTTGGGCTTTGCATCATACACTTGCCATGTAAATCTTAGCTAGTCAAAATCACATGCTAATTTAGCCAAGCATGCTAGCTTATTTCGGCTACATTTCATACATGTTTTAGCATTATTTTGGGCTTCATGAGGACTGTTTGTGGTTGTCTTCATCATTCGGGCATCGTTTTGCATGATTATAGTGTATTGCATCTCACTAGCTTTAGTGCTTGAGTCCTTAACAATGCATTACATAAATGCTTGCATGCTTTGGAGTCATTTTGGAGTCATTTGGCATGACATTTCAGATATGAAACATGCACCATTATATGCTATGTTTCATCATTTGCCATACCTTGTTAGAGTTGCATGTTGTATCTTAGGATAGATCCATGCATTGGACATGTTTGTGTGCATTTCGGTTACCTCATTTCATTTAATGGCCACTGATTTTGGCATGCTTGCGAGCTATCCATGTTAGTTTAAGTCCATCGTTGCATGTTGTTGCATGCCTAGTTTGCTTGCATGTTTAGGCTGCGTGCCTAGTCTACTTTGCTCCTTTGCATGCCCATGTTGCATACTAGATCACATGCCTAGGTTGCATCGCATTGGCATGCATGCCTTGCCTCTTGATCGAGCATGATAGAGGTTGGGGCCCTTGATGTGTTTTGTGCTTGCATTTCATTTGATATCAAAGTTGCCAACTTGGTTCTTTGGGCCATCATGCATGGAAATGCGTGATTGGTGGCCCGAGAATCGAGGCACATCCTCCTTTGAGTCACAAACATGATAAGGAATGTGTTTGGTGCATACATGCTTTGAATTGCATTGCCATGCCAGTATTTGCCCTCTGCTGCTGTGAGTTGCAGGTTCTGCAGACATTCAGTGCCGGCCGGCAGTATTTAGTGCCGACCGGCAGTATATTGGTGGCCGATGGATGAATTCAGTGCCGGTGGCAACATGCTTCAGCCGGTGGTGTTTCCCCTCAGCCGGTGGTATCCCCCAGTGCCTTGAGAGGTAGTTTTGAGACTTTGGCAGTCTTCAGAGGAGGAAAGCAGGGAAAACAGAGGCAAGCTAGGCATGGCAGTGCGATTCTGAGCAAGTCCCGAACACGCGCCACATCCGGCCCTCTCCCCGAGGGGTTTACTGCTTTAATTAAATTAATTAATCTGCTTAATTAATTTAATGGGTTTGTAATTTAATTAGTTTGCGTAGTTAATTATTTGTATTATTCTTTCGGTCCCTCCGAGCGAGGGCATAATTGTAATAAGTGTGGGTGAGTGTGTGTATGTCTTCCAACCCCTACTTCTTTCTTCCCTTTTATTTACCTGCTTATGATGGTAGATTAAGGCACGTTTATTTTAGCATACCTTATGCAATGCATGCGTGCATCCATGCATTTGTTTACATGCACCGGGCTCGGTACATCATACAAACTGCATCGTATTTTCAATTCCAAATTGAATACGTGGTAGTTGTAGCATTTCGCATGCCATTCTAGGGTTAGCCGAGCCTACTCTAAATTGCATCCTTGCCTGCGTTGCATTAGCCACTTAACATGATCTAGGGACATGCATGTTTGCTAACTAGTCTCTTGTTTTGGCACGGAGTATGATGTAAGTATTTTACGCTTTAGCATACCGCATGCGTGTGAATGTTGCCATGACAGTATGCTTACTATGCGGCTAAGTGCTTATGTGAGATAAACTGTTTGAATGCCTGTGGGTGGAGGTTGGGTTGCTTGAGTTGGAAAACTCGTTGAAATCCGTGTTTTAGCCTACTTGCGAGTAGCAAATTCTAAAGCGCTTTTCAAAACAAACGGATATGCAATGCTTGTTTCCAAATTAGGCAATCTAGTCTATACTTGTTTGCTGTGCGCATAACATAGTAATTCTAGGCTAATAACTGGAATAAGAGCATGTAATGTTTTCAAAATCGGATATCACGGTTAGTAGAGGCCGGTCTTCGAACCGGGCGAAAGGGGGTGCTCATAGCTGACCTTCCCCGATCGTACCCAAGCTCCCGAGCCAAGACATTTGGTGATGACGGACACGTGGCCTTCGGCACCGAGTCAGGGTTTCCTAAATTTCCCATTTTAAAAATATTTAGGTGGCGACTCTGTAATCTGGCAAAGCAGTCCATGTTTGGCACTACTTTTCAAAAAAATCTGTTTTTCTTCAAAACGATTTGCTAGAGTTGGACTCTTTGGTTCAAGATTAAGAACCGCAACACAAAAGGAGAGTCCGAGCTGTAGCGAGGTCCCCCGCGGGCTTGTTACACTGTCATCATTGTCTTCTCCCCAAGCTGCAATCATGGCTTTCTTCTTATCCTTCTTGAATTGTTTTTTAAGCTCTGGACATTCTGATTTGTAATGACCCGGCTTGTTACACTCATAGCAGATCACTTCAGATTTTTTATGACTTTCTCCTTTTTCAAGATCTTTGTTGAAATCTTTTCTGAAAAACTTCCTTACACCTTGCTTCTTTTTTATAAATCTTTTGAATCTTTTGGTAATGAAAGCCATTTCTTCGTCTTCTTCTGAAGCATCTTCTTCTTCCTCTTGAGATTTTGTGGTGGACTTGAAAGCTATCCATTTATTCTTATTCTTGTCTTCTTCTTCTTTTTTTCCTTCTTGCATAATGATCTCATGGGTTAGAAGGGATCCCATTAGCTCATCAAGACTTAATGTTGATAGATCTCTTGCTTCTATCACTGCAATAACTTTGTTCTCCCAACTTTTTGGCAATGATCGAAGGACTTTTCTGACAATTTCTCCATTCGTGTAAGCCTTCCCAAGAGATTTAAGACCATTTATAATATCAGTAAAATGAGTGATCATTTGGGATATGTTTTCATCTGGTTTCATCTTAAAGAGCTCATAGTTATGAACAAGTAGACTCACTCTAGATTCTTTAACTTGAGTGGTTCCCTCATGAGTTACAACAAGTTTATCCCAAATTTCATTAGCAGTGGTACAAGTGCATATTCTATTAAACTCGGTAGCATCAAGTGCACAATACAACATATTAACAGCTTTGGCATTTAATTGAATATCTTTGTAGTCAGCACTTGTCCACTCACTCTCAAGTTTGGGTACTAGCAGACCATCTACGTTTTAGTGGGTACCTTAGGACCCTCACATATGATTTTCCAAACTTCATAGTCAGTAGATTGAATGCGTATAATCATGTGGGTTTTCCAATAGTTAAAATTTGTTCCACTGAAGAAGGGAGGTCTGTTTGAGGCTTGACCTTCAGGGAGAGAAGAACTAGGGTTTGCCATAGATCACTCTTAAGATGGTTAAGTCACGTTACTAGAGACGTGGCTCTAATACCAATTGTTAAACAGGAAGGCAACCCAAGAGGGGGGGTGAATTGGATAATTAAAAATTTAATTCAAAAAGGGTTTCAAAAGATCTTATGTAATTAAATGCAACAGATAATCAAATGATTAACAGAAAATAAAGAGAATGGGAAATAAGAACTTAACACAAAGATTTATAGTGGTTCGGCTCACCGGCCTACGTCCACTCCTCAAGAATCCTTCTTGAGAATTTCTTCACTATGAATTTGATGCACCACCAAGCTCTTCCAACCTGAGGTGTGTTACAAAAGGACTTACTTCAATCTGTTGAGGACCTCACCCAACAAAATGCCTCACTTTACAAATGTTTCACTCATAAACTAAGAAACTAGAAGAAGAGGTTCAACTGTCCTCTTTTACAAAAACTATCTCTCAAAAGATGGATTAAGAAAGTGTAACTTCACACGAAGTTTTGGACTTGTTTAAATTTGAAAGTGGGAGAACACAAGTCAAATCACAGATATGAAAATGATGCTCAGTATGTTTGGTGTAGTTGCGGTAGGATGTGATTAACTTCAGATCTGGAAAACTTTCCGATTTATAGCTTTTTGTCTGACTCAACTCATTAAAGAAGAAACATACCCACGTGAGTAAACTATCCGTTGGAGCTAGGCAAGGAAAGACATTTCTAGCTGTTATGAGTGGAGAATGTTTGGTGCAGACTGTTTTCTGACCATTGGAGATGGAGCTTCCTCAAAGGAAGTGATGTCCATGCTTGGAAGATAAGATAATGGTGGAGGGACATAATGTTGTCTCCATGTTCTTTTCTTTTTCTGATCTTGGGAGAGGTGTGAGTGGAGAATGTTCTCTCCATTATGTCAGAAAATATTATCCCAAAGTTCCTTTTGATTAGAATAATATATGTCTGAGAATGATGTCACAGATACCCTCTTTGAGTTAGAAGATGGCGGCTAGGTTTTGTTCAACCCAGACATAAGGGTGTCGACCCTTTGCTCTGACTTTTCTATCCTGAGTTATGTTCCATATGTTCCTGGTGTTGACCCTTACTGTTGATGGTGTCGACCCTTACAACTGAAGTGTATACTGTTTTTTGGTGTCGACCCTTGCTGCTGTTGGTGTCGACCCTTACAACTGGAGTGTATACTATTTTTTGGTGTCGACCCTTGCTGCTGTTGGTGTCGACCCTTGCATCTGGAATGTATACTGCTTTTTGGTGTGGACCCTTGCTGCTGTTGGTGTTGACCCTTGCATCTGGAACACTTAGTTATTTTTCTAGCTTTCCCTATTGTCGACCCCTGCTTTTCTGGTGTCGACCCTCTGTTCTAGAACACTTAACATTCTTGAGGATTATTCTAGTGTCTATCCTTGGACCTGTGATAGATAAAGATAGATGTTTTGCAACCAAGAGCTTATGCTTATATTTTGATAACTTAAAAGGTTTTTGAAACATAATATTCTTGAGTCTCAAAATAATTAGAATCATGAAGTACAAATGTTAATTTTGAAAACTTCAAATAATAAAGTGTTCGTCATAAATCAAAATCAAATAGAAATTCAAGTTTGATTAACCTTTGGGCTAACAAAATCTTTTTGGGAAAACAAATGCTTCAAGCTCTTATGGTCGGAGAAAACCTCAAACTTCTCACCATACAAGTAATGCCTCCAAATTTTCAAGGCAAACACTACTGCTGCTAGCTCTAAGTCGTGGGTAGGGTAATTCTTCTTGTGAGTTTTCAACTGCCGTGAACCGTAAGCTACCACCTTTCCCCCTTGCATCAAAACACAACCAAGCCCATCCCGAGACGCATCACAAAAGACGGTGTAACCCAAACCTCTCTCCGGAATAATCAACACCGGTGCCGTGGTCAATCTAGTTTTGAGCTCGTGGAAGGACTTTTCACAAGCCTCACTCCACACAAACTTGACTCCCTTTCTAGTCAGCCTAGTCAAAGGCGCGGCTAGCCTAGAGAAGTCTCTCACAAAATGCCGATAATACCCTGCCAACCCCAAGAAACTCCAAATCTCAAAGACGTTCTTAGGTTGCTCCCAATCTTGCACAGAATCTATTTTCGAAGAATCTATAGTTACTCCTTCACTTGACACTACATGGCCCAAAAACTTCACCTCGGTGAGCTAAAACTCACACTTCTCAAATTTGGCATACAACTAATACTCCCTACGCAAGTCAAGCACTATCCTCAAGTGAGTCTCGTGTTCCTCCTCGGAGGTCGAATAGATTAGGATGTCGTCCACGAAGACGACCACAAAACGATCCAAGTACTCCTTAAAAATTCGGTTCATTAAGTCCATGAAGGAAGCCGGTGCGTTAGTCAACCCAAATGGCATTACAAGGAACTCATAGTGGCCATAACGCGTACGAAAGGTCGTTTTCTGGATGTTCTCCTCCCAGACTCTTAACTGATGGTACCCTGACCTCAAATCTATCTTCGAAAAGTAACAAGACCCTCTAAGTTGATCAAACAAGTCATCTATTCTAGGTAAAGGGTATTTGTTCTTGACAGTAACTCAATTAGTTTACGGTAATCAATATACAACCGCAACGACCCATCATTCTTCTTCGCAAAGAGAGCCGGCACTCCCTAAGGTGACGTACTAGGGCGTATGAAGCCCTTGTCTAGAAGCTCTTGGAGTTGAATCTTCAACTCTTGCAACTCTGTGGGTGCAAACCTATACAGCGCCATAGAAATTGGTGCCGTTCCAGGCACTAACTCGATGGTGAACTCAATCTCCCGGTGGGGTGGCAAACTAGTAAGGTCCTCGGGAAACACGTCCGGGTATTCACACACCACCCTTGGCAACACAACTCAAGTCCTGCCACTCTCATCATCCACAAGAGTAGCAAAAAGGCCACTAAGCTCGTTCCTACTACGAGGATCAAATACCGGCGACAAGACCCGATCAACCCTGTCTTACAGAAAGTAAAAATGATCTCCACTCGAGGTGCACACTGTGACCCTCTGCCGAAAACAATCAATCACTGCCCGATACGAAGACAACCAATCCATGCCTAAAATGATATCAAAACTCGACATGTCTAGCAATACAAAGGCAAATGGTAGTCTACGCCCAGCAACCTCTATCTCACAATCATGACAACCCAATCTAAGTCAACGGTACCCCTGACAAGAGACTCTACTCTGAGCAGAGATGCTGACTATGTCACCTCTAGCCCCAATATGCGAATGCAGCAAATATGAATGAATGAGACGCACCCGTATCTACTAACACACTGGCCAAAGAATTACACACAATAAAAATACCTCTCATGATCGAGGGTCCTGGCAACTGCTCTAGCGCGGTAACAGCGTACAGGCGCCCCTGTAGCCTTTGATCAACCTACTCGTCCTTCGGAGCATAGGCCTGCTGTATAGACTGAGCCGAAGTGGCTGCCCGATGAACTTGTGAAGTCTGAATTGAGTGAGCCTACTGGTGGCTCTGTGTCTACCTCGATCCTGATGTGCCAGATGTGCCTCCCAACTGCGGGCAAGCTCTCTTCATATGCCCTGACTGACCGCACTGATAGCAAGTAGGCCCCTGACCCTTACTCTGAGATTGACTCTGAGATCGGTTAGGTGGTGGTGGTGGCAACATCTGTTGTCCTCCCCCCTTCTGTGGACATGCAAAGGCCTTGTGACCCGGTTGGCCACACTTGAAACAAGAAAACCCACTCGATGCATTCTTCCTCGGGCCCACACTAGGCAAGGGGAAAATAGATCTAGACTATTGCGGCTGAGACTAGGATGAAAAGGTGCTTCTACTCTTCTTGTTGGGCCTAAAGTCCCCCTGCGACCCTTGGCCCCTAGACTTCGAATTTCGAAGTCTCTCTTCCTTGGCCTCCACAATAATTTCCATATGTGCGGCTGCCTCCACAAGGCAATCATAATTCCGAATCATGTTCCAGGCAACCTTGAACAAAATTTTCGTCCTCAACCTCTGCTCGAACTCAAAGCAACGGCGCTCCTCCGTCGCTACCAATTCCGGTGCAAACCGGGACAAACTAGAAAAGGCCGTTTCAAATTCGGCCATGGACATATTTAGTTGCTTAAGGTCCTTGAATTCCTGTCTCAATCTCTCCCTAGCCGTGAGGTAGATACTTGTCTTGGAAGGCCGCCACAAATGCCTCCCATGTTGGTTCAATTCGGCCCTTGGCAAACTTCCACCATTGGCATGCATCACCCTTGAGATAGTAGCTAGCAAGGGTTACCCTCAACTCACCATCCTCGATGTGAAGCATTTCGAAGGTCTTCACAGTTTGTTCAAGCCATTCGTCCACTTTCTTTAGCTCAGGCCACCATGGAATTCATCCGGCTTGGCCTGCAAAAACTCCCTCGTGAGGAAGCTCGCTCTTGTTTCCACAACATTC
The DNA here is from genome assembly GCA_030407325.1 of Camellia japonica. Classification (NCBI taxonomy): domain Eukaryota; kingdom Viridiplantae; phylum Streptophyta; class Magnoliopsida; order Ericales; family Theaceae; genus Camellia; species Camellia japonica. Next base: position 4,420 of record JAPPVO010006370.1, on the reverse strand, counting down.
TCCCTAGCTTGGGTCTCCGCCCTAGGTATGTTCATGGACTCCCTCAATGCCCCAGCCATCTCCCGGGCTAGAGCCCCTATTGCGGCTTGGCCGGCTTGCCCCGGCACTTCCACTTGCCCCACTTCTTCGGCTATGTTAGCTTGGCCTACACCCTCTTCTTGCACCGGTATCTCATGAACTGGCACTCCATGTACACCCCGGCGACCTCGACCTCGACCTCGACTTTGACCTCGCCTTCCACCCCTACCACCTCGGGTTTGGATCCTTCCCGACATCCTAATTGAAGAACAAGATAGATAATTTAGCATATAATTCCAAATGTGCTCGCAACTTGCCTCACACGTTAAACTATAGCAATTCCATACACCTGATCACACAAATAATTTAATTCATTCCACATAAGCACTTAGTCACATAAACACATACGAATTATCCTTTAGTGATGAGATTCGTCCCATGAGAAACCAAAAATTCTTAGTAAAATGAGTATTGATCAGGTACCCTTCTAATAAGACCTCAAGGAATCTAATAGGCGCAAACAACATCCCAAAAGTCTAATCCCATACCCACCTAGTCACATAAACATGTTATCACATAATCACAAATAAACAAACATTTCCTAATCATGCGAAATGAACCCATTGTGGTATGGAAACCACTTCCCGAGAGCCCCAAGTATTCAAACCCGGTAGCTTTGATACCAAGTTGTAATGCCCCGAAATAATTCAACATGAATTTCCCACATTAGTGAACATTCACTCAACAGTAACAATAATCCTTCCATCTTCACATGTTTGATAAATGAGTTTAATACAAAAGTTCCACATGTGGTATGCATTCAACGAAACAAAAGAACACATGAATCTATAACATGTGAAACATATAGCCTCAAAATAGAAATAAAATAAAAGAAATGCCCTTACGGGCTTACATCTTCTAAGGCAATAGCCCGGTTACACAAAAAGATCTCTCAGACCCATACCAAATTAGCCCTAGGCTTTACAAAAATTACAACAAAAGAAAGAGTATTCTACTCTTCACCAAAACATATCCACACCTTTAGCTCGATAGGATCACAACATCTTTACCTGCACCAAATCCCATAGGGGTGAGCACAAAGCCCAGTAGAGAATTCTCACAAAGTATATACAGTTATGCAACTCTCAATAAACATGCGAATGTCCATGCCATGCCATGCTCTTTTAAAGAAAATTCATTTCATGCTCTTTTAAAGATTATCATCTTTCAACAAAATTTGCAATCTCAACTTATTTTCAAAACTTCCAATTTTCAATCAATAGGGGCAGTAAATACGACACTGGTAATCCCTAGGCTGGTGTCTGCAAGTAGACTCTACAAGCACTACCCAATCGTCATTTTTACTGGTATTAACCGAAAGGCTCGACACCTATCCGCGCGGTTTTCTAGTCTTTCACCATGAACACTCAGGCCAATTTATCAAATTCAACTACACCCTCTATCCGGACTTACCACGTATTTACCACATTCACATTTCCATAATTCTCATTACAATATGATCTTTCTCAAAATAAATGTTTTTCCAACATATGTCAAGATACGCAATAATAATAACTCAATTGACACATGATGCAATAATTACTATTCTCAAAATATCTCTACAACAATATCAATCAATCCCATTTCTCATTTCTTCCCTTCAAGCCATTTCTCAAAATACCTATGTGTCTTCAACACACAATAACAATTTCCCATCATGCACAATTCTAATCAATTTGCCTTTTCAAGGCCACATGTGATGTTTTTCAAACATAAATCTCCAGTATTCATGGTTCTCACAATCTATAATGCACAACAATTTTGTCATCTCACAACAATATATCATCATGTATTCAACATTAATTTTTGAAACAAAATTCTCTTTTTTCAATATACATATCATAAGATGGTCATTTTCAAAACACCTATGAAGTCTACATTCACCCATTCTTTTTAACACAAGAAGAATAGAAATACCATAGACATTTACACCTTTTCCAAAATCCCCAAATTTCTAGGGTTTCTCATCAAACCCAACACATTCTCATTTTCCTCAATGGAACCCTTTCAAAATCATTTTTCTCAAGTTTAATAGAATGAAAACCCTCTAGGATTTAAAAAAATATTTGAGATATAAACCCACTTTTAAAACTCTCTACACTTTTAAATCATAAAGTTTGGAATCAACAAAGCACTAGAAGAAAACTCTTAAAATCATTATCAAGATAGCAAAACTTGTATATATAACTCAAGAATGTCCCTACCTTAAGCTTGATGAAGAAAGAAAGTGAAACCCTAGCTTCAAGATGGAGTGTTCTTCAATTATCCACAACACCAAGAGGAGTTCAAGCTTGATCTTCAAGATTTAGAGAGAGGATGATGATCTAAACCCAATGGATAGCAAGAATCAAAGGCTCTTGGATGCCTTGGTTAGGGTCTTTAGAGAGAAGGAGGAGAAAAATGGCTTTTAGAATGAGAGAGAGGTTAGAAAATGAGATATTTTCGGCCTCAAAATGATAAAAAAAAAAACAGAGTTTTCGGAATGCCAGAGTGCCGCATATGTGGCACCCATCCCCGCACATGCGGAGCGCCCCTTCCAGCACGTGCGGCCTTCATCCCCGCACGTGCGGGGGTCCTCCCGCACCTCAGCCCACCTACAATTTAAGCAGTGTGCCAAGCCAAACAACCCCTGAATTCCGCACGTGCGGCTTCACTCCCTGCACGTGCGACCCCTCTCCCGCACATGCTGCCCAAAGCCCTCGCACATGCGGCTCTTGACTTTCAGCCCAGAATTTTCCGGCTTCACTCCCGGGCACTCCAAACCTGACCTCTCGCTCTCCAAAATAAGCGAAAATCGACACCGAACAAAATAAGAACAAGAACTTTGATCTAGAGAACCAATTCCGAATGTTTCAAGTCCAATGAAGATGAAAGGAGGAGGGAGGAAGAAGAAAATAAAGAAACAAGGACCCGGTCATCACAAAAAGTATACTTTTTATAATTTAAAAAAATTCATTTGTTTTAATTTTACCAATTAAATTATTATATATCTATTTGTTATATAACACTTAGGATAAAACATTAATAGCAACAAAAAAATAAAAGAAAATAAAAATTGTGTTAGTCAGGACATGTTTGGGATGTTATCTTTTTTATTAGAAAGTAAAGAAACTAAAGAGTGCTAAAATGTATTTGACATGCATAAAAAAAAAAAAAATTTGAAAATCTTTGTACCAATTTTAAAAGACCAAACAATTTTTGTGAGTGAGTGCATAAGTGTTTACACATTTGGAAAGATAAAATGGAAAATTTAAGTAACAAACAAAAATATTTACATTTTCTGATACAATTAAATAATTTATTCCTAAATACATTAATTTTTTTTATCTCTTAAAAAATCCAAAACGTCACTTAAAAAGCTAATTTCAAACACTCTTTTTGTTTAAAAAAAATTAAAACTTAATGTTATTTATTTTTTGTGTTTTTTAAAATTATTTTTAATTAATTTAAAAAAATTATCAATTATTGTTTAATCTTGTGCATAGTACAGATGATATGCTAGTAATTTATTAAGAAAAAATAGTTTAAATAAAATAAAAAAAAAATTAATTATCGAAAAGTTGAAATAGTGTGTTTTTGACTTCTACTTCTTAATTATTAATTTTAACTTACAATAAATTATACCAAATAAGACAAAACATTGGGAATTAGGGCCGACCCTCAATAAGGCAGCAATATATCAATAAGAATTTAATTTTATATTTAAATAATATTTTTATTTTATTCTTAATTAAAAAAAATTCAAATAAAATTTTGGGATTCGAGGTACAACTTTTCGTATTGAAGCTTTTAGTCAAGAAAGATATTTTTTTTTATTGAGGAGATTTTTTTCTCCTCTGACCTTTGAACTAAGGCCTCGTTTGGGAACCTTCCATTTTAATTAAAAAGTCAAAAAGTTATTAAATTAGTCAAAAAGTCAACAACTCATACCAAAAAGTCAAAGATTCTCTTTTCTCTCTACTTTTTACACATCTTTTCGTAAAAAGTTAAAAAGTCATCCCAAACATACTAATTTTTTTTAGCTCATATTTTAGTCAAATAGCCAAAAAATTACTAAATTAACCTGTTCCCAAACGAGGCCTAATAAGAATTTTTTTTTATAAGTCTACGAAAAAAAAATGTTTATTATTGGCCTTTGAATCAGAAATAATTTTTAATATTTATATTGAGTTTTTTGTTTGATTTTAGATATTTTCACATGAAGATTTTTTTCTAATATTTTTTTCAAAACAACTTTTAAAAAAAATAAATCAAATAAATTTTTTATTTTTTATTTTAAAAATTACTCTACAAATACAAACCAGACGCCCCCTGTATCTTTGGGAACCTTAAACTAAAAAGA
>JAPPVO010006365.1:0-10048 GCA_030407325.1 Camellia japonica | reverse complement strand
AGAGTTCGGTTGTGATCGTCGCCCTGAAGGATTGATTTCAATACGCTGCGGTGCCATTTAGACAAGGGGCAACTTTCCGTTGCCATTCAATGCACTGCGGTGTCATTTCAAACAAGGGGCAACTTTCCGTTGCCATGCAGTGTCCTTCAGACAGCGGGCAATTTTCCATTGCTATGGGTCCGAGGTTGTGCATCTCAAAGAGTTGGTTCCCTGCTTGTTGAGCGTGGCCGTTTGCAAAAAACAGTTTTGAGAATTTTTACTGAGGTTGACTATTCTCAAAAATCATTCCATTTTTCCAAAACTGGACCATTTTCTTGGACCCAAAAAAGGAAAATTTTCAGTGCTTACAACCCGACTTGCATGATTTCAAATCAAAAATCGAATAAGCATGTTAATCTAACTTTCATGTTGGTCAAAATTGTTTTAAAACAAAAAATGGTCGAAATGATGAACTAGGGGCACAGTTGAGTCAGGCTTCCTGTCTTTCCCCCATTTTCAACATACTTGCCAAGAAAGGCACTCTACCTGCCAGAAGAGGGCACAACTGAAGTTAGCAAAAAGGGCTGAAAGCTCTCTCGTCCTCCAAGCAGCGAGGTATCAAGCCATGCGCGAAGCATAAATTGGAATGGGGCGAGATGTTCTACTTCCTCATCTGGACAAATCTAACCACGTCCAAACTCCCCAGCAAGGCATCATCAACCGAGGTCAGCTGCAGATTTGCTACACACCCAGTTGTAGCACAGCCCCTCTGTGGAGAAACTCACTAGCTGCACGCAGAAGAAGAAGAATCTAGCAGAATGCTAGGGGCACGAGCCCACAACTTTCTGTTTATCCATCAACCATCCAGGGGAGGGATTGAGAATGAAGAATAGAGAGGTGTGCGATGAGAGAAAAAGTGAGAAAAGGGCTTTTTCAGAAAACAAGAGATTGAATGCCGAGTGATGTGAGAATCACAAATGAGAAAGGGTGGGAAATAATACCCGGTGAAACAGGCTCCCTGTGCGCATTTGAGTCTTTCGTTGTGTTTTGTTTGTCTCGATTCTTGTTTTGAGTCGTTTCAAGTGTCAATAGATGTGTTTAGGTTGTTTACCTTTATTTTCCGTTGTGGTCGTCTTTGCTGTGTTCAGTTGTAGGCTCAATACCCGGTCGAGAACTCATTTCCTCAATTTCAAAAATGATTTGTTGTGTGCTCAGAGTGCTGTGCCATTCTCCACATTGTGCAAAAAGGGAATTTGTTCTTTCGAAAATTGCAGGGTCCACCCCCGATAGGTGTGAACAGTGAAATCAGGGCCTATCTGAAGCTATATAGGTTCCGGACTGCAAAGCAAAAGAGAAGAAGGAAAATTGAAGCACCTGAGTGTATTTCACCTTCAGCGAATTCCGTGATTGTACTCCGGATGTACCTCCTCAGGCCTTGTCACTACTCCGAAGTATGAGCGTGCCTCCATTCCAAGTGTAAGCCTGCTTCAAGTCAGAATGGCAATTAAAGCAGCAGCAAATGTTATCTCTTGCCAACATAAACAGGGTGTCCCCTTTTCAGGCAGAGTGTGTTCCAAACCCTCCGAGAGATAAATCGAAGGTTGTGTTTGAATTGGTCTCGTTAAGGCTTGTATTCCTTATTCGGCATTTTGTTTCAAATATGCGTTGTCACGCACGTTCCACTTGCATTGTTATGCACCGTTACACCTGCATCGTTATGCACATTATAGTTCCTTTTTATACACATTGCGTGCATACGTGCATCGCTTTACTTACATGTGTTCAAGTTCCTTTTTATACACATTGCGTGCATACGTGCATCGCTTTACTTACAGGTGTTCAAGTTCCTTTTTTAACACATTGCGTGCATACGTGCATCGCTTTACTCACATGTGTTCAAGTTCCTTTTTATACACATTGCGTGCATACGTGCATCGCTTACTTACATGTGTTCAAGTTCCTTTTTATACACATTGCGTGCATACGTGCATCACTTTACTTACATGTGTTCAAGTTCCTTTTTATGCACATTGCGTGCATACGTGCATCGCTTTACTTACATGTGTTCAAGTTCCTTTTCATACACCTTGCTCGCATTGACCGCTTACTTTACTTACATATGTATTTTCAGATTTCATTACACGTTGCTTGCATGCGTGCATCGTTTTACTCACATGTTCAATTTTCCTATCACACACATTGTACACGTTTTTGCGTGTTCTTTACTTACATGTGTTTGTACTTTCATAGCATTGTTATGATTACTCTAAATTGCATTGTGATGCACCCCCCTTCACTTGCATTGTGATGCACGTTTCAATCGCATTGTTATGCACACTCTGTTTTCGAAACACCGGGATACGTCCTTAGGTTTCTTCACCTTCTTTCCGAAACACCGGGATACGTCCCTATGTTTCTTCTATCTTCTCTCCTTAATCCTTGGGATACGTCCCTAATCCTTGGGATACATCCCTAAACCCTGGATACGTCCCTAACCATTGGGGATATGTCCTTAGACGCCGGGATACGTCCCTATGTCTCTCCTTCCTTTCTAAACACCGGGATGCGTCCTACGTTTCTCCCTTCATTTCAAAACACCGGGATACGTCCCTACGTTTCTCTCTCCTTTCCGAGACACCGGGATACGTCCTTATGTTTCTCTCTTCTTACCGGGATACGTCCCTATGCTTTTTCTCGTTATTTCGGAACACCGGGATACGTCCCTATGTTTCTCCCTCTTCGGTTAAAAGCGTTCGGAATACGTTCCAATGCTCACACCATTCCGAAACACCGGGATACGTCCTAAGTTTTCCCTCTTTTCGAAACACTGGGATACGTCCCTATGTTTCATATTCCTTGCAAAACCCGGGATACGTCCTTATGTTTCTCCTTCTTTTCTAAACATCGGGATATGTCCCTAATCTTTGGGATACGTCCCTAACCACTGGGATACGTCCCTAACCTTTGGGATACGTCCCTAATCCTTGGGATACGTCCCTAACTTGGGATACGTCCCTAAATCTTGGATACGTCCCTAAACACAGGGATACGTCCCATATTTCTCCATCTTTGGTTAAGAGCATCCGGAATACGTTCTAATGCTTATACATTTCCGAAACACCGGGATACGTCCCTATGTTTCTTTGCATGATCATAAGTTCGGCTTCTTGCATTGTCAGTTGCATTTTGCCCCTGCCCTCGGGCGCATATCTTTATCTGTAGCTTGTATGCTTTGTCTAAGTCTTCGCCTTGTCAAAAATGGGACGTCTCTGGGCTTTGACATTCACTCCCGTCATTCTTATGACTTTCGAGTTCTGTCAAAGAGGGGCAACTGTAGACACCCCATTTTTGACCGACCTTAAGACTCAGACGTCATCAATTGAGCGCTTGGTGATGTTGCATATTGTGCTCGTTCTGAGGTTTGCGGAGTCCCGGCTACGAGCCTTGCCTCTGGACTTCAGACTCTTTTGTGCTTTGTCTCGGTTTGCGAACCAGGCTCGGTTTTCTCTGTTTTCTCTTCCTGAAGGGAGGGAGAGGTCTCGTAGATCATCTCTCAATGGCCGTAGGCTACATTTCGTGGCCATAGGCCATTTTGCCCATTTCGGAGCCCGGTTCCCGGTTTTCGGAGCCGTCAGGCCGTGTGCCTCGGTTCGGGACCGCCTAACCACCTCTGTTTGCCCCGGTTTTGGCATGTATCTTATTTACTCCCTTTTTAGGGACACTGTGGTCCGAGAGACCAACTTCGTGGTCGTGCACCACTCCCGGTGCCTAACAGCCCACTTTCGGGGCCTCGAACTGCGTGTTTCGGCTCCCGAACCTTCATTCTACATTTTTGGGCTCCGACCCAACTTGAGATAGTCATATTTTGAGGTCCTTTTCATGTTTGATTAAGGACCTCTTACTGTTTGACATCTCCATCTGTCACTTGCCTTTTTACCTCTTTTTGGGCTTTTTTCACGGTATTTTAGGCGTACTGTGGGCTGCGTTGGACTTGGGCATAAACTACAAAGTGTCTTATTTTGAGCCCCTCTTCAACTTTGTTGAAGGACTCTCGGCCATTTGAAACCCGTAGCTACCACTTTCCCTTTTGGCCATTTTTGGCGGGAAACTTGATATGTTTTCCCTCCCTTTTTTTCCCTCCATTTCCCCTCATTTTGTCTATATAACAGCAGCCCCAGCTGTGATTTTAGGGTTACAAAATCTGATTTAGGTCTCCTATATACAAGCTCTCTCTCTCTCTCTCTATATTCTAACCCTAAAACTCCAAGTTCCTTGCCCCCTTTCTTCATCACCACCTAGCACCACCACCACTACACCATTTCCAGCAGCAAGGAGGGCCTTCCAGCAGCTAAGAGGCACCATTTTCAGTCCTAGAAGCAGCCAAGGTTTTGGATACAAGGGTAAGCACTCATTTCCCCTTTTGAGCTCCATTTTTGTACCATTCCTCTACCCTACTTGCTCACTGTTTTAGGCTCCGACCCTAACTGAAAGGGGCACCCTTTTGATCTTTTTCATCTTGTTTAAGGGCTCAACCCTGTTTGGGCCTCCATTTGGTACTTGTTTCAATATCATCTCATATGCCTTAATCTTGCGTGCTTTAGCTAGCCTATGAGTGATCTGTTTCTGAGCTTGATATGAACTGTGAGTAGGCCTATTTTGAGCCCCTCTTCAACATTGAAGAAGGGCTCAACCATGTTTGGCAACTTTATCATGCACTTGCTTTGTAATCTCTCGTATTTACCGTAAAATTGCATGATTTGTTTGGTCTGTCTAGCTTCTGTTTTCGGCCATCATCAGGTCTGGAAAGAGTCTTATTTTGATCTTATGGACATATTTCATGAAGGGTCTTTGTTGGTTGGATGAATGTTTGGGGTACCTCATGTTATGGCCTATAGTATCCTAGTTCTTGCATGGCATTCTTAGCATATTTGCACACTGAGTTGAGGCATGTCATCTACTGTGAATATGCATATTTTTGGTCCCTCATCAGTGTTGTAGAAGGAAATTTTTCCATTTGAGCATCGCATACATCACTTGTTTCAATACCCCTCTCTTGGCCCCCGTTTTTGCATGCCATTGTTGTCCTATCTATGCTTACTATTTGGCCATGTTTTGTACTGTAAATGCTATTTGGGGGCTGCCTTGCTACTGTTTTGCATGTCGTGTACCAATTGTGCATATTTAGTATAGCTATAGGCCATTTCGAGTGCCTAAATTCGCATTTCGGGACTATTCCGTGCATCGGGTGTACTTTGGCCATGATTCGGGACTGTTTTCCCCCACATTTCAGTGCTGAAATTCCATTGTATGTTTTGCATATCATTTGCCATGTCATTCATGCTTTATGCCTTTATGCCATCGTCTCGTTTGCGTGCCCGTGTGCACGCATTTCGAGGCACTTCATTTTCATCCATCGGCCTCTTATGTGAGTGTGGCTAAGGCTCTCTCATGTTAGTGTAAGTCCAATTTGCATTTTAGTGTCATTTGCATCCCGTATGCTATTGCCTCGGTTTGCGTGCACACGTGCACGCATTTCGAGCGTCCCATTTTCATCTTATGGCCGCTGATTTTGGCATGCTTGCGAGTTATCCATGTTAGTTTAAGTCCATCATTGCATTGCACGTTCATATGTCATGTTTCATGCCTTGCCATGCTTTGATAGAGTGGCATTCGTGCCTTAGGATCGGTCCTCGGTTTGCGTGCATACGTGCACGCGTTTCGGGAATCTCTTTTTCCTCTAATGGCCTCCTTGTATTGGTGTAAAGCATCTTGCATTGTGTATGCCATGTTCAATGCGTTGTGCATGTTATGTTGTTAGCATCGTGTATGCCACGTAGTTGCATCGCATGTTTGCGTACTTAGCCGCCATGCCTAGGTTGCATTTCATTGAACATGCATCCCTTGCCTCTTGACTAATCATGATAGGGTTGGGGCCCTTTGATTTGTTTTGTGCATTGCATTCCATTTGATATCAAAGTTGCTAACTTGGCTTTTGGGCCATCATGCATTGAAATGTGTGATTGATGGCCCGGGGGTCGAGGGCCATACTCCCTTGAGTCCATTACATGATAGGGAGTGTGTCCATGCATACATTTGCCTAGAAATTCTATACCTTGCACTGCTGGTCTTGCTGTTGCTGTCAAAACTGTCTTCTGCAGGAATTTTGTGCCGACCGGCAGTATAGAGTGCCGACCGGCAATGTATTTAGTGCCGATAGCTTCATTTCCAGCCGGTGGACTTTATACACGGCCGGTGGACATTCCATCCAGCCGATGATGATTCTTAGGATGCAGGGAGCCTATTCTGGGACTTTTACAGTCTTCCAGAGAAGCAGAACAGTAAAAGCAGAGCCAACAGTGCTATGGCAGCGAGTTTCCAGGCGAAGCCAATCCGAGCATGCGTGCATCCCTCTTCCCGAGGCCTTTTGCTTTCAGTAGTTTAATTAATTTGTTAATTAATTAAGGGTCTGTAATAATTAATTAGCTAGGATAGTTGATTTATTATTTGGGACTGTATATTATTCTTTTGGTCCCTCCGTGTGAGGGCATATTTGTAATAAGGGTGTGTGAGTGTGTGTATGTCTTCCAACCCCCATTTCTTTCTCCTTTTATTTACCTGCTTATGATGGTAGATTAGGGCATATTTAATTTAGCATACCTTATGCAATGCATGCGTGCATCCATGCATTTGTTGACATGCATCGGGCTCGGCACATCATACAAACTGCATCGTACTTTCAATTCCAAATTGAATACGTGTTATTTGTAGCATTCCATATGCCACGTTTAGGATAGCCGAGCCTGCCTAGATTACATCTTTGCATGTGTTGCATTAGACATTTCAGTATGCTTAGGTCCATGCATGGATTTCTAATAAGCTTCTGTTTTGGCTTGGAGTACTAGGTGAGCTTTTATGCTTTAGCATATCGCATGTGTGTGAATGTTGCCATAATAGCATGCTTACCATGAGGCTAAGTGCTTATGTGATATAACTGCATGAATGCCTGTGGATGGAGGTTGAATTACCTAAATTGGGACAACACATTAAAACTGTGAGTTTTAAAGCCCACTAGATAGTGGCAAAACCGTCTTTTCTAAAAGCCCGCTTGAGAGTGGCAAAACCTGCATTTTAGCCTACTTGTGAGTAGCAAATCATTTTCAAAACAAACATGTGGTGTTTTGTTCCAACTTAGGCGATTTGGTCTATACTTGTTTGCTGTGCGCATAATATAGTAATTCTAGGCTAATAACCGGAATAAGAACGCATAAAGTTTTCAAAAACGGATATCACGGTTAGTAGAGGCCGGTCTTCGGACCGGGCGAAAGGGGGTGCTCATAGCTGACCTTCCCCGATCGTACCCAAGCTCCCGAGCCAAGACCACTTTGGTGATGACGGACATGTGGCCTTCGGCACCGAGTCAGGGTTTCCTAAATTTCCCATTTTAAAATATTTAGGTGGCGACTCTGTAATCTGGCAAAGCAGTCCATGTTTGGCACTACTTTTTCAAAAATCTGTTTTTCTTCAAAACGATTTGCCGGATTTGGACTCTTTGGTTCAGATTTAGAACCGCGACACAAAATCGAGTCCGAACTGTAGCCGAGGTCCCCCGCGGACGTGCTACACCAATATATTTGTATTAAAGTCATGAAGTTATATATTGTTGAAGCATGTGATTCACAAAGTGGTACATTGATATAATGGTCATTTCCTAGTAATCATAACAATCTCAAATAGACAGTAGAAAAGTGCAGAAATGTCCTTTCCTTTTAACTTGACCATAAAACAATAACAACGCCACTACATCAAATAATTTTCATAGCCCAAATTTGCAATATGGGGCTTCTTCTTGAGGACAATCCACCAACATAAAAACAATAATCCAAGGAGTAACAGATTCTAGTTCACAGTGCTAATTAGAAATTATAGTGTAGTCTTTGTCATAATAACTCTCAACTGAATCACTTCCATGGACGACATTCCCATAATATAAGAAAGAGAAAAGAAAGAACTCCAAATGGTTTCAAAACCACACAAGTATAAGGTATTGATCTGAGCCAAAATGTTACACTTTGAGGCTCCCTATCTTATGTTATTAGTTTTGAACATATGATATTTGATGCAATAAAGTGTTTTTCATCATTTTCAGGTTAATATCACTCCAGAGACAAAAGGATTGCAAAAAGAGACAAAAAAGTGAAAAGTCCGTCACTGACTGGATCCGCTTGAGCGGAATTACAAATCCGCCCGAGCGGATTTCCCTACGAAACATTCTCTCTGACTGGATCTGCTTGAGCAGAATTCTCAATCCGCATAAGCGGATTTGCCTCGATAAGTGTGCGTATTTTTTACTCTTAATGGAATGGAGGCTATAAAAAGGGATTTTGAGGACCTGTTTTGGGGATCTGAAACCCTAGAGAAGACGACTAGAAGCTAGAGAATGAGAGCAAATTATCAATCCATGGCTTTTTCTTCAACATTCAAAGTGTTCTACCTCTTCATGAGCGGCTAAGTTTTCTTCTTAGGATTGAGATGAAACTCTAATCAAGTATCATGTAATTTTGTATTTTAATTGTAGTTTGTCTTTGGAATTGGATAATCGTTGTATGATTGTTTTTAGATTTTTTATTCAAATAATATTTTCATTCAATTTATGTATTCGATTTCTGTGATTAAGAATTCATGATCATACAACTGTTTTACTTTCTTATATATACAAATCGTGAGACGACATGCTTAGGGGAGACGAATCGTGCTGTAACCGTAGTTTAGTATAGACGATTCGTGCCAACCTAAGATGATTCGTGCCTACGTTTTGAATATACTCATCTTATATATTGACGATGGTATTGGGGCTTGTAGCCACGATACATTATTATTATCTGGACCATTGATTTACTAAAATTAGATATTTTTGATTACATGATATGAGATTAGTAGTGGATTCGAAATTCTAAATCTCTCTCAATATTAAGATTACTCTATTTATTCGCACAATTATTTTAGTTTTCATTTAAGTTCTCTTTAGCAAAAACCAAATCATCCTCTCTTCTTCAATTAAATTAAAAATTACCATTCGAATTAATATAAACTCAACCCAAAGTCCTCGTGGTACGATACCTGGACAATTCACTGTTCTACTAAATTAGTACTTTGTTTAGTTTTTTATATTTGATTGAAAAACGACCGATTAGTAATGAAATTGAAAACCAGGTCCCATAACTGTATAACTACTATTTCACTAGAACTACACAAGGTAATAGTTTTGATTAAATGGATGTCATTCTCCAATCCTTGATTTGATTCAAACCTATATGAAAGCTCATACATTTTACGCAAAATTTTAACAAATCAAAGAAGACACAAATGTTTATTCAAAATTTTTAATGTTATTTTGTGGCCCTGAAATTTACCAGTTAGCCACTAGTGAAGTTGTACTCAAAAAATTTATACTAAAATCTAAGTTTATCAATTAAAGTAGTTTATATCAAATAAAATTTTTATTCAAATTTTAATTAAGGCCCGTTTGGTAAGTGATGATTTTAGCTAAAAAGTCAAAAATCACTAAAAAAATCAAAAAGTCAACAACGTATACCAAAAAGTCAAAATTCTTTTTTCTCTCTACTTTTACACATCTTTTTATTTTTTTTATATCATATTTTAATCAAAAAATTAAAAAAATTATTAAAAAATCTGTTCTCAAACGAGACCTAAGAGTTGGAGATTGCCATACTATTGTAGATCATATAGGTCAAATAGGTTCATAACTCTGAACCACACTTCACACTCACCATTAATTCGGACACTCTTTCCTCAATCTCTAAACTTTCTCAGAATCTTCAACCTTATAAAATTGAAGCACAACAAGCTTAACCTTCTTCTTGGCTTCGTGTATGTCTTCTTCTCTCTCTTATTTGCTCCTCAAAATCGAAGAACCAAATGGAGAATCGATTTTTTTCTTGATGTCATAAATGGCTTTTTCTAGATGTAAAGGCCTAGGATTCCATTGTCTTTGAAATGTTTTCAGGCAAAGATGGGAGAGTCGATTTTTTCTGGGTGTTGTAAACGACTT
>JAPPVO010006364.1:0-37409 GCA_030407325.1 Camellia japonica | reverse complement strand
CCAGATTACAAGATATAGTTGCCCAAGCCCTAAAAAAATTCGGGCTGGGCTCGGGTTGCTCGGGTTGAGCCCGCCCGAGTTGCACCCCTCTAAAGCAAGTTGGCTGGAGTGTCCAGGGTGAAAGACCCGAAATCTTATATATACATGGGTGCCGATTCCCGCGGACGAAATATTCGTAAAATGGCAAAGTTTGAAGTGTTTATATGTGTTTATATGTGTTTTGCCAAATTGGAAAACCATTGAATTGTAGTCTCATGTTGGTTGTTGAAAGATAATGAATTTAACTCATGAATTGAGTAGCATATAAGAATTGGAAATGAATTGATGAAAAATGGAATAAGATTGGCCTTAGTGGTATATGGATATGCAGGTCTTGTGGTTGCTTCCATGATCGGTATTGTTTATGTACGTGGTATTTATACCTTTGCTAAACCTCATAAATTGTGTTAGATTATCTCTACTGGGATGTTAGCTCACCCTATACGGGAATATCATTTTCAGGTACAGGCGAGATGTTTCCTCCAAGGCAATAGCATGGATGGACTTTCAAGAAGCAAAAGCTTCTTATTTATGCTTTATGTGTGTATATTTGTTATTTGTAAAGCCAAGGGTTTAAGCTGTAATGAGCGAGACTCAATTTGTATAACCAAGCAATGACTTGGAAAGATGTAAGCCTATATGGTATTTAACTGGTTGTTAAATAGTAAACTCTGATGAATGAAAGTACTATATTTCTATTATACTCTTCCACATGATAAATAGGTTTATAGTATTATTTTGGGGGCGTGACAAAGGGCAAAATAGGAAATTTATATTATTTTTGTTCTTAATTTTGAAGAGGGACTAATATTTTGGGACAATGAAAAATGAAATAAGGGACTAATATTTTGGGACGGAGGGAGTATTATTTAATCATAAGTAAATTGCTGAACAAATATAAAAATGCACTGTTTCATACTTAAATCATTTGAATTGACCAAAACTCAAAGAACAAAAGTTGTACATAATCAAATTTTCCAAAAGGCTATGTGAAAGGATTTAGTATAAACTGAACAGATTGAGAGAAACACTTGATAGAAGAACTTAGATACAATTCGATCAAAAAATCTGAAACTGAAAACGAAAATAAACTGCCCTAAGATGATTGTTTTCGGAAAAGTTCAAAACACGAAAAGTGTTTAGAATAATGTTTTACTTCAGTTTATGTAAAATCAATAAAAATGAGTTCGTTTCGTGGGTTAAAACAACATCTAAATCTGTAGGGGTGAGCAGCGGATATACCAATCCGCCAAAACCGACTGAACCGAACCGATCCACCGTATTTTGGACGAGTGCGTGATGACGAGCAAACGGTTGCGGATTGATTTTCTCCAATCGCCAATCTGGTGGACGGATGGCGGATTTGAGATTCCTTTGGCCACAACCGAACCGCCAAACCGCGAGCACCCCTAGTAATTTATAAGACTTTGTGTTTTCAGTTTGTTTAAATATTCTGTTTGTGTTTTCAGTTTGTTTAAATATTCTGTTTGTGTTTTCAATTAAAAAAGAGTTTAAATATTCTATTGAAAAAAAGTTTTCAACTTGAATAGCTTTTTTGAATTAAAAAAAATAAACGTATTATTTATCTATATTTTTTGATTTTTAAAGCTATCTCTAAAAATAATAAATAGAAAATATGATATATGCTGATTGATTTTTGTTTTCAAAAACAGATATAGATGTAACAATACAAAGACATACAATCTCTACTAGTGCTCTGTTTATGGCTTTGGTGGTT
This sequence comes from Camellia japonica, assembly GCA_030407325.1. Classification (NCBI taxonomy): domain Eukaryota; kingdom Viridiplantae; phylum Streptophyta; class Magnoliopsida; order Ericales; family Theaceae; genus Camellia; species Camellia japonica. Next base: position 35,632 of record JAPPVO010006364.1, on the reverse strand, counting down.
TGAATTATTTTTATATTTTAAGAACCACAGATTGTAATACTTTATGTGGATGAGGCATGCTGTGATTGTGATATTCTAAAGTTTCAAACTTTCTTGCTTTGGATGAGGCATGCAGTGATTGTAATATTTTTTTAAGTCATTGATTGTAATACTTTCTTCTTCTTCTTTTTTTAAGGAAGTGCACAAGTTGAATTATGTTGAAAATTTATAAAATTTTAAATCGCCAAACCGATTAGCATCCATCCTCCAAATCGTCAATCCGCTCAATCCACATCCGCCGGATTGGCGGACGGATGCGGATTGATTTTCTCCAATCCGCCAATCTGGCAGACGGATGGCGGATTGGAGGTTCCGTGGCCGTAACCGACCTGCGCCTACCCCTAAAAATCTGCATTGCTAAAATGAATAAAAACTATTGTAACCAAGATCATCCGATTACAAGTTCTAATCGATCTTTTAGTACAAAGTTAAAATACAAAAATTGTCTAGAATTACGTATACATGCCTCTGTCCAAATTTCGTAATTTAACGAAGTCATTTTATATTTTTCAAGATGTACCAATCAAAACAATTCAAATTATATCAATAAGTTCATATTTAATTCTTTGTACCTTAACTCCACCACTTCGGCCCTTCACTTCCGGCCTACACATATATCACATGCCTCCCGTATACCTAACACCGCTCCGAAGCAAAACTTGCATGGGAATATCGTCCCGAGTTTGACCCACACTCCCCGGATAATTAGCATATATATACGCACGTAAATCAAAGCACTCATCTACTCCTAAGAACGAGACAACAATATATATACACAACTCCTCATTTACTCATGAGAACAAATATAACAATGCCAAGTCTAAGGCATTCAAATAAATCTCATAATTCTCTCCTTTTTTTTTATACACTCTTTCTTGCCAACACTCAAATAAAACAACAATCCATTGAGTCATAGTTGAGTATTCGGAATTTATCTATGAGTTCCTAGTTTATTTTAATTTCATATAACCATGAGTGTGATTACAAATATAAAATAAATACATAGAAAAATCATAAACCTTGCATACACAACTAATCAAAATGATTAAAATCAATCCATCATCTTCATGTAAATACAATATCAAATAAATAAAAATAAATAAATAATAACAACACAATAAACATAAATTAAGGAAAGTGAATTTTGCATTTACAATATTTTTTATAAAAATCAAATAATCACTTGAAGAATTAATAAAACTCTCAAAATAAAACCGTAAGGGTGTGTTTGATTGGGCGGCCGGACATGGAGTCCGGCAGACTAAAAAAAAATCAAACGACGGATAAGGAGGGAGGTCGGACATGGAGTCCAAATAGTGGATAATCCCCCCCTTATCCCCCAATCAAACACACCCTAAGTCTCTCTTTTCTCACATCTCTTGACGTCTCTCTCCCTCTCTCTGGCTTCCACTCTCTGTGTTGATTAATTTCCCCCTCTCTCTCTCTCTCTCTCGCCGTCCTCTTTGCTCTCAGGGCTGCCCCGTGCATAGAGTCCTCTTTCTTTTTGTTTTGGTTTTTTGGCAGCACTCTTATGATAACCTAATTAATGATTATTTTATATTTTATTATATAAATACAATATATATATATATATAAATATACTTTATAAAATCAATACATATAATACTTTTTTTTATATATAAATATATATAAATATATATTTAGATTAATTATATATAATTAAATAGCACATTAAATTAATTAAATAACACATTAAATTTTATGTATTCACGCAATTAATAAAGTCAAAAAATAAAATAAAGTAATAATAATAATAAATAAATAAATAATGATTTACGAAAAAATTAGGGTTGCTACATTTTGGGTTTCGTAGGCTCATTTTGGAACTGATTCTAGTGATCCGAACTATTCACTTTTTTGGATTCGTTGAGTAAAATATACATGCAAAAAATAAGATGATTCGAGATTTGAAACATATTTGTTTTAAAAAAATAAACGACAAATATAATTTCAAGAATAACTATCCATTTTTTATAATACAAATTTGAATCAAACATATAGCTACCGATGTTCGATTATCTTAATCTTTACATGAATATTCTACTCAACAAACGGTTCGGATCATCGAAACGAAACATATAATCAGCTCTATAAGCCTCTTAAGTTCTCTCATATTAAAATTTGAATATAAGATAAACCTAACCGTTTTTAGAAATACCCTTTCATGTAAAGAGCTTGTGCGCCTAACTAAAATGTGTGCACTTTGACGATGCTAACATGGTATTTACTTTTATTTTTGTTATTTCAAAACTGTAAAACGTCATAACTTTTATCATACACATTCATTGTTAATAAAATTTAAGACAAATTATATTGATCGTCCCTATATTTTGACCCTTGTATTAGTTTAGTCCCTATAAAATTGGCTCGATTTTGACCATTATTTATGATTTTATCTCAATTCGGTCCAATTGATTATAATTGTTAGTATTTTTTGAAAGTTTATATGTACATAAATGGTATGTGTTATACTTTTATAAGCAAAATTGTAAATTTATTCAATTTAGTGAATAATCTCAACTAACTATGTCACCAGTTTTCTTTAAAAACCCTAAACAATGTTGTCAATTAGACCAAATTGGCACAAAATCTAAAATTAAGGGTCAAAATTGAGCTAATTGAAATTATAATGACCAAAATGAAACAAAAGGCAAAATGCAGGGACTATTGATATAATTTAACCTAAAATTTATATTTCCGAAATCTGCGCAACAATATTTATCAGACAATACTAATATTGAATATAAAATTTTATAAAAATAAAATATAAATTTTAATAAAATACGAAATTGAGAATTTATCAGTTTGTGAAATTGAAAATTTTCTCAATTAGTTTTTTACAGTAATATTCAATATTGTTACTTCGCTAAAAAGCTATTTTTTATTTTTATATAATGTTATATTGGGTAAATTACATCGTTGTAGTCTAAGTAAAATATAACTTTAGTCTTCATAATTTTAATTTGAACAATTCAAACCCTACACTTTTAATTTTATTGTAATATGGTCCCTCTGTCACATATCATTAGAAATAAATAAAAAAAAGACCATATACAAAATTAGATGAACTAAAATAAAATTTAAAATAAACTATAAGAACTACTGGTATAATGAATATAGGATAATGTTTGGGAGCTCGAAACATTGCCCCCCGAATCCCCCTAATGCCCAAAACGACGTCGTTTTGGGCATTAGGTTTTTTTTTTCTTTTTTTCTTCCATTTTCGACCATTTTTCGAGCTCAAACGCAGGGGATGAGGGAGAGGGAGAAGGAGAGAGAGAGAGAGAGGGAGAGCGGAGAGGAGAGAGGGAAAGAGAGGGAGAGAAGAGAGAAGAGGGAGACACACACACACAAATGGCCCCTGCATTCCGGCCGAGCGGCCGATTGTCGAGTTCGTCCGATCGTCGAGCTCCGCCGATCGTCACATTCCGGCCGAGCATCCGCGTCTGCCTTCTTCCTCCGCCCCTGCCTTCTCTTCTTCTTTTTTCTTCTTTCTTTCTTCTTCTCTTCCTTCTTTCTGCGTCTGACTCTGATTTTCTGATTGAAAAAAAAAAAAAAAATTCAAACGACGAAACGACGTCGTTTCGTAATTAGGGGGATTCGGGGGGGCTCAATTCGAGCTCTCTAGCACTACTCATGAATATATATTACGCCCATCATCCTTATATATTTTGGTACCTCTTTTACATTTGACTTTGGATGCTTGTATATATGTGTATATATGTATTCGTACAATTGTTTTGACCAAATAGTATAAGGTGCACGATAAGGTCATCTGATTTAGGGGGACATGTAATTTTTTTTTTCCTGTTAAACAATGTAACAGAGCTTGAAGGATGATTATAATTGAAACAAATTCAGAAATGTAAGGTTTACTACAAATTTTGTGAATTGGTGTTGATTGAAATTGGTATTTTGTGAATTTTGTATTTGACTTGTGGTCCTTGAATCCTTCCCGAGCTTTGGAGATGGAAGTGAAAGTAAGGAAGCGGCATCAACAAGTACATTGGTGATGGAAGTAGCGGTGAGGAAGCAATGAGCAGAGACGGTGGGTGCATTGGTGATGGAACAAATAGAGAGAAAGCGGAAGATGAGAGAGATGAAGGTATATACGCATATGATCAAATAATAAGGTCATCTAATGTAGTGTTACATGTAATTTAATTTTAATTTTTTTTTTTTCTGTTAGACAATGTAACAGAGCTTGAAGAATGGTTAGAATTGAAACAAATAAAAAAATGTATTAAACTTTTAAGGTTTGATTTATTAATAGAATCAAATCTTGGCATTTTTTTTTAATTTATAATTGAAAAATGTTTTAGAGCTCTAAAAGAAGAGCTCTAAAATAGTATTAATTTGTCTTTTTCCTTCTTGTGTTTTACCTTTTTCCTTTTTTTTTTTTTCTTTTTTGGTGCATTGACAGCTCACTAGAGCTGCTTTTAGAGCAGTTCTATTAGAGCCCTCTATCAACTTTGTTTATAATTTTCTCTTTTTAAAAATATGCAAGGTGTGGGGGTGATTTCAAAGTTATAGATATTCTACCAAAAAGTATACATAGTCATTTCATTAGTTAAGTTTCCCCGTCCCTTTTCACGTTTTTGCCCTAACTCTTAAATTTTGCTTTTTCATAATTTTGCTCTCTCTCTCTCTCTCTCTCTCTCTCTCTGTGCGCTCACTATCAGCACCTTCTCTGTTCTTTTAGTCTCACTATCTTTCTCTTTATCTCTCTCTGGCCATTGCTACCGTTACCATTTTGCCACTTGTCGTCCACTTTATACTCCATTTTCTTTAGTGGCTGGAACCGGAGTTGTACCTTTATAGTCACCTCCGCCATCACAATTTCCACTAGAGGCCTCCTCCGCCATCTTAACCACCATCAAAGCTCGATCCTACCCTATAATCTGTAAGCCCTCTTCCCTCTCTTTATCTTTCTCCATTGTTTCAACCCCTAAACTCATTGATTTATTATTATTAGTTTTTCATTTTGATTACACATGTTTTGTTGGGATGGAAGGCTCAAATCTAACTTTTGTTTGTGACAAAAAGGAAGAGTAACGCCATGTTTGGTTGAGAGAAAGCGAAAGGGAAAAAGTGTATGAAATTAAATAAAATGGAAGTATATTTTATTTATATTTCATTTTTCTTTCTTTTTTTTCTTTTCAAATTCCTTCTCAAATCTTTCAACAAAATACAACGCAAGTTTTTTTAGCATAAAAATTTGCATGTAGCGATGCTTTGCATAGTGCAATTCCATGATGCTGTATCTGTTCAATTTGTTAATTTCGTTTCAAGTTTTTTTTGTATTTCCAAATGCAATGGAGGCCCGACCCAATGGATATCCAACCCAAAATACATGGGTCTCCTTATTTTTCCCCATTGGATCGGGTAGGTGTCATGTTTTAAATCCCTATTCGGGTTGAATCGGGGATGGTACCCGCTCCATATCCATGTGTTTTGACGACCAGTTAGGGTTTCATATTCTCTCTCTCTCTCTCCCTCCTCCGGCAGCGGCGATCGCCAGCGGCAACGGTTCCAGCGTCGGCTCTCTCCGTCGGCTTTGACCAAGATTCCGGCTTGGTAAGTTTCTTTCTCGTTGTCTCTCTCTCTCTCCCTAGCGCATAGTAATTGTTTCTATGAGATGAGTGTGTTGGAGCTGTGAGTAAATCTTCACTTTCCCTCTTGTTTTCTCTTCACGAGTTCAAGTTTTGAATTCCCAAAACCTGGCATGCAATTTGAACGATCTCAAGGCACTAGAACGAACGAGTGTAAAAGTAAACTGGTTATTGTATGAATCGATGCTTCAATTATAGAATCAATATATTCTTTGACTCTTGATTGGGTTCATCGAAGTTTAGTTGTAGTAATTTTGTTTCTCTGATTTTTTATTTTTTATTTTTTTGCTTTCAAAACCAGTAGCACCTTTTTTTTTCTTTTGGAGTTGTAAGATATATATATTTTTTCAATTACTAATAACTTATTTGATTGTCTCAAGATTATAAATTTAATTACTTTAAAATCTGCTCCATTGCCCCCCATTGCCAGTCCCAATTCACCTATTAGCTTTTGGCTGGGTAGGAATAAAGAAAGAAAGAAAGAAGATGTAGTTGAGTTGTCAACTTCTTTATCAGATTGAATATTAGAACCATCATCCATGAATAGTATTACACGTAAAGTAAAGCTGTGACGGGGGTTTCAATTTTATTCTGTGAAGGTTTTGATTTTCAGAAACATGAATTTGGTGCTTTGATTGTATTTTGGAGTGAAAATTGCTTTTGTCTTTGCAGATTGTTGTTCTTGTTCGAGCTGTTTTCGTGATATTTTTTTTACTGTCGCCAAATTATAGTAATGGTCACTGTAGTTTCTATCTTGTGTCAATATGGTCCATGTCATTTTAATTTTAATTTTAATTTGAACGCATTTACCCTTTAATTTTGACACTTGTCAATTAAGGACAATCGTTAACCATTGTTACATCTACCGTCCAAAATGTGTCACATGCATTGCACGTGACAATCTTTTAAGCGTAATATTGTTCATTTATCTCTTGTTATAAGAGCCAAAATGTCATTTAACTTTTTTCTCTGCCTCAATCCTCTACGTGCAGAACCAATCCTCACCGCTACTGTGTTTGGATCTGCGACTCTGCAGTGGGAAGATTGGTGGCTGGGTTTGGTGATGGCTATGCAAAACCAGTCCTCAGCAACACCATGCTCTCTCTCCACCATCACCACAAACCCACCGTCTCCACCCACCTCCATCATACTGCTACCACCATATCTTTCTTGAAAACAAGTTCCGCTACCACTGAGATTGTAGAGTGATTCACCACTGTTAGTCACTAGTGGAGCTTCCCATTGAAATCCACCCACACAACCACTATTTAATCAAGTTTGCTATATGTCTCTCTCTAATATTTTCAATTGAGCTGAGCAGGTAAATTTGACCAATAGCATGGTCTTCCACAAGAACATGTATTTGATGGTATTCCATCAAATCCAAACCTGAATATCACTGTGATTCTCTTCCTCATTTATTTTCATTTCCCTTTGGAGTTTCTCTCTCTTTGTCAACGCATCAACTTAATTTTCATCTATTATTTTCTTATGATGATTTATATCCATGATAATTTATTTGAGTCTTGGGCGTGTAATCCGGCAATGGATTTTTTTTGCGGGTGAATTGAAGAGATATTTTTAGAGTAAGAGACAATTTTTAGAGAGAATGAAGTGGGGATGTTGAATGTTGTGGGCTAGGTTTGGTGATAGAAATTATTAATCCAAAAAGTTATAGACTAAAGTGTAACATAACATTACTTTTGAGACTATTAGTGCAATTAACCATATATATATGCATGCATAGGTGGAGAAATCTAATGAGCCTCTTAATGTTTTAGCTTGTTTTGTGTGTTGGTGAGAGAGCCTGAGATCTCAAGGAGAAAGCCTCTGCAATCTAAGTGAGCAAGGAGTCTAAAGTGACATTCCATTTCTATTTCTGGTATGCTTTTTGGAGAATTAAATTTTAGATTTCAATCTAATAGTGCTTCTGATTTTTTTGTTGTGATGATTAAATTCCTATCTATGTTGTTCCCACCATTTAAAACAACATATGTTTTGAATACACTAATTTAGACTAATCGAAAAAATAAGTTATTACCAAGCCAAACCAAACCTTAAGTCCCATCAAATGGTGTCGGTTACATGAATTCTTCTTCTCCACGTAGCTTTATCAAAGGCTATTTTGTTAGTCAAATTAAGTATATCCATATCTCTATTTACAACGCTAGCCAATGTTAATTTAGGCCTACCTGGTCCCCTAACACTTTCATGTACCGTCACTGCATCGCATCTCTTCACTACTGCCTCTGTTGGTCTCCATTGAATATAACCAAACCATCTCAATCGATTCTCTCTCAACTTATCTTCTATCGGTGCTACTCTTACACATTCCCGAATGCACTCATTCATAATTCCGTCTTGTCTAGTCTTGCCACACATCCACCTTAGCATCATCATCTCAGCCACACTCATCTTATCTATATGTTGTTTCTTGGTTGCCCAACATTCCGCCCCATATAACATCGTTGGTCTAATAGCCGTTCTGTAGAACTTACCCTTTAGTTTGTTGGGTATTCGTTTATCGCACAGTACCCTAGACGCACTTCTCCACTTACACCATCCCGCCTTAATCCTATGGGACACATCCACATCAATCTGCTCTGTTGTTGTGATAATCGACCCTAAATAACGAAAATGTTCACTCTTAGGCAGTTCTTGGTTTCAATCTTCACTTCTCCTCTGTTTTTATTGTTACTATTAGTAAATTTACACTTTATGTACTCTGTCTTAGTTCTGCTTATCTGGAATCCTTTAAATTCAAGTGCGTTTCTCCAAATCTCCAATTTTGTGTTAACTCATTGTCTAGTCTCATCCACTAGCACGATATCGTTTGCAAAAAGCATATACCATGGTACGTCATTCTAAATATTTATCATCAACTCATTCATAACTAAAGCAAAAAGATAAGGATTCAAGGTAGATCCTTGGTGTAATCCTACAGTGATAGGAAATTCATTTGTCTCTCCAGCAGACGATCTAATAGTGGTCTTCACCCTTTCATACATGTCCCTAATCACATCAATGTAACATTTTGTTATCCCTTTCTTCTCTAACACCCACCATATTATATTCCGAGGCACTCTATCATATGCTTTCTCAAGGTCGATAAACACCATATGAATGTCTCTTTTTTTTTCTCTATACTTCTCTATTACTCTCCTCGAAAGATAGATCGATTCCATTGTTGACCTGCCAGGCATAAATCCAAATTGATTCTCTGACACCTCTGTTATATCTCGCAATCGGCGTTCCATCACCCTCTTCCACACTTTCATTATATGACACATTAGTTTGATTCCTCTATAATTGTTGCAATTCTGGACATCTCCTTTATTCTTATAAATTGGCACTAAAATACTATTTCTCCACTTATCTGGCATGTTTCTAGTTAACAAAATTTTGCTGAACAATCTAGTCAACCAAACAATCCCTTTTTATCCAAACACTTCCAAACTTCAATAGGGATATTATCGGGTCCTAAATTTGGTTAAATTTGATGTCTTGGTTGAGAATGAAAATCAAGCAAGAAAGTATTCTCCATTACAGGTGTTTTTAAGGCACATATTGGGAAAAAAACTCTTGAGTTTGGAACTAAATCCATTTGAAATTTGGATTTGGATAAGGGAAAGGAAAGGAAATGAAGTGGTTTCTAATTAAATCTTATTTATTATTATCTTTGTGTGTTTATGTGTGTGTATGTGTGTGTTTGGAGTTAATTGGGATTTAAGAGAAATTAATTTCCTTAATTTGTTTGGTTTTTGATGAAGAAGTTGATAGAGAATTTTGTTTATAGTGGTGGCTCAAGGGATAGGCAACTTAGGTGCTTGCCTAGGGCCCCGAGTAGAACATTTTTTTCTCTTACCCTCATTTTGTAATCACATTCTTGTCATATGACTAGATTCTGTAAAAGATTTAAACATTCTTGTGAATCTGAGCTCTCAGATGATCCATACTCCTCCAGAGTTTGTAATACCTCATGCGCTACAAAACGACCCTCTTCCAAATCATGAACCAGTTTTTCCGAAACCATATTAACCTCCATCAAATCCTTAGCCAAAACATTTAATCTCTAAAAATCCCCACCTGATCTATCCACCATATCTGCCGGCCCTAATTGTGATTCCTCTGTGTTAAGATCTTCGTGAAAGATCGACAGCCTTCGATGAGCACGATCAACTGGTTCTAATGCATCACAAGATGGGAGTCGACTCCTTTCCTCATTCACTGAACTTCTTCGAGGCTCAATTGGTGACTTTTCTCATTTGTTGAACTTCTTCGAGGCTCATCGTCACTGACTGACTTAGAATCTGTAACCCGTGAGGCCAAAAGAATTGGATCAGCCGGTCTACCCAAACCCAACACCGAAACCTCCATCGGATTGGGAATAGAAGCCCTTGGCCCTTCAATAAAACTTGGGCCCCTCTCCTTATAAATAAGAAAATCAGTTGGGCCCTCATTAAGTGCTGGGCTCCTTTCCTTATAAATTTGAAATTCATTTGGGCCTAATTGTTCCTGTCCACCAAAATTATTATCCTTACATGAAATAACCAAATCTTGGGCTGAGCTGACTTTTTGGCCAGGCCAATTAATAATCAAGCACTCAAACTGATTGCCCCTTTCGTCTCTTACTCTTCCTTCATTGCCATCATCCACCTCATTCAGTCCACCAAACTGACTCCTCACCTCTCCTTCCTCCGGTACTGGAGTCGCCTGAAACTAGTTGGAAACTCCATTGCCGATGAACCTCCCGTATTCCGATAGGCTTTGATAATGCCTTTAATCAAACAATGATAGAAATTCCTTCCACCTGAACATCAACGGTCGCTGGTAAGATTAGTTTCGGAATCTTTAACTGGTAAGATTTGTATATATGCACCTAGGCTGAAAGTGAATCTATTTCAGGGTGATCTGCATCTTCAAATATTGGTGTTGAAGTCCTAGAACGGCCAAACTTTGTTTGCTGCATTTAAGGTTGGGTTGTTTGATTGTTTGATTTGGTTATTGTTTTGGTTTCATCTACATGTTTGGGCACTTTCCTGATCATTTTTTTTTGTAATTCATATTCACATACGATGGTTGTTAGGATTCTTTGATCAATTTTTTGATTGATTGATTTGCACATAGACATTGGAAGTTTGGGGAATATAACAAGTTAATCTTTGTCTTTTCTTCTGGTTTACTTAGTTGATTTGATTTGCATTTTGGCTTATGAACAAACAGAGCAACACCAGATAGGGTGTGGGTGGAAGGATTGTTATCTAAGTTTTATGGGTCATCCTGTCCGCTCCGCTGTTTTTAGGGCTTGTAATCATGTATTGTTTCTTTCATATATATCTAATTGAAGATCTTATTTCTAGCCAAAATTAAAAAAACACCTTAGTGGTACATATTACAACTATGTCCTAGTGTTTGTAAAAGGTTTTGAAATTGTGTTTGATGTTTTGTTTACATTGTAGCACCATTGGTTTCATAATAGGTTATTGAATAATTTCAGCTGTTGGCTTTTTGATGGCTGCTTGATTTTTGTGCAAATAGTACATTTCTTTGGAAAAGGGTAGCTAAAATAAAGACTAGTGTTGGAGTAAATAGATGAAAAACTAGCTGGCCAAATAAAGAGTGTACTTCTTTTTGTGTACGTTGGCTAGGTAAAATAAAGATTAATGTTGCAGCTGCTCTTGCCCTACTTTTCCTTTCCTTGAACCAGTTGAAATCAAAACCATGGAGGCCAATGATATTGACGATGAAGAGTTTGGGTTCTCAAGAAACTATTTTCTCGCAAAAGAGTTGGGCAGTTCTGGAAAGAAATCAACTCACAAGCTCTCTGACATCAATCTTGTCGATGAACAGGTGCTCCCTTTATGCACCCCTTTCTCTCTCTGTATGTGCATATATATATATAGATACACACTTGTATTCACATTGATAATGCAGGAGCTAAGAGAGGCCACAGCTAAAATCGAGCCTAAACATGAGAGTGAAATTGCGTCTTTGTTGAACAATTACAAAAGTTTGTACTCAAAATGGGCTTTTGAGCTAAGGCATGTACTCAATTGTTGTTCTATTAATTTTCCTTTGTTAATTTTTTGTAAGAAGCTGGAGTTGTTATGTGTTTGTTGTTCTTCAAAATGCCCCAGGTGTGGTTTTGGCCTTTTAATGTATGGTTTTGGATCTAAGAAGGCCTTGATTGAAGATTTCGCTTCGACAGCATTAATTGAGTTTGGTGTTGTTGTAATCAATGGCTATCTTCATTCGATTAATCTTAAACAGGTACGCTAGTATTACACTTTATAATGCTGCTGCAATGGGCTAAGTTGGTTTAACCATGTCTTTGCGTAGAATTGTAGTAGTTGACTGCGAATTTGTTCATCCCAGTATTGCACATGTAATGCCATATGACATTATATTGTTTGAGCAATATTAGATCTTTCATTAAGCTCTAAGATATATTACTTTGCAATGGCCATAGGATGGGACTTGGAAAAAGAAGCACAAAAACTGAAAGTGTTCACAGTGGGTTATGCATTAGCTATAAGCCTATAATACAAATGCATGGATTGGCACATGCTGTGTCTATCCACAAAGATAATCTTGGTGGCCATGGAGGAGGATGGATAAGAATAAATATTTGACATAGAATATAATAATTATATAAAATTATATGCTTTGCACGTCTCTCTGATGTATTGTGTCCTACAGTTTTTAAATTTGCGTGTTTGTGTCATGTCACGTGTACGTGTCTGTGTTTCGTAGCCGGGTGATATGGTGCTAGTGGTGGATGACAGAAGCATTGATAAAGGTGGGGGGAGGAAAAATTGACTGCAGAAATCATTTTGGAGTGGAAATGATGGCATTTGTTTTGGTTGGATGGTGATTGTGTTGTACTTGACACTAATTCAATCTAAAATATTTTTGAAATATTAAGAATATTTATGTTAAAATTGCTAAACCATTTTCCAATTATTATTTTTGGAAATTAGAAGATAACGTTTGGTAAGTTTGGACCTATTATTGTCCCTAGAACATTGAATCTTTGTGAATATGAGGTTTCTGATGTCCTTGCAATGCTATTATGTGGACCAAATGATTTGGGTAATGTTATCCTTCAATTTGTTAAACACAATCAATTCTTGATTTTATGGTCTTAATGCAGGTGCCCTTAAAAATGGTTTTGTTGCTGTATTCCCTTGCTAGGGTAGCATAATACTTAAAACTGATTAACACATCTAACCCCAACAGGTTGGCCTGGTGGCAAGGCCTTGGGTCTGGGGGTTGCTCCCTCCGAGGTTCAAGGGTCAAAACCTCTTAGGTGCTAACAATTCCTTGGGTCATTGGACTGGGGAAAAACTGTTGATTTAACCGTGGTGCATTTGCGGGAAATTCCTTGCCGAGGGCTTGTGCACCCTTGGCATTAATCGGGCTTTGATCAGGACACCTCGGTGCCAATCAAAAAGAAAAAAGAAAAAAAAAAACTGATTAACCCATCTAATCTTGCATTACCTATCAGCAGTGCTGAATTTTCAGAATGGTGTATTGAACTTCACCATTGGAGCACTTCTGTTGCAGATTATCAGTTTGGATTTGACTGCGTCTTTGCTCATGTCATATGATTGCTTGATGGAACTTCTGTTCTATTTGCTCAAACTCTGCTGAATTTGATTATAATTTTCTGGAGGCCAAGTAAAATTGCTATTTTGTGTATTGAACTAGTGGTTAACCGTGTGCAATGCAGGGGGCACAAAATAAATTTTTACTTATATTAGCAAATATATGTCAATTATTATTTTTGCATGTATAGTAAAAATTATGAGTGATACATACTATGTGCTATGTAGTATTGTTGTTATATATTTATGAATATTCTATTTAATCAAAATTATCTACAGTCTATTTACTATGTGCTATGTATAAATGAAATTATTTATTTATTTTCACTACGTGAAATAGATAGCTATATATCATGGAAAGTAAATCTTCTCATCTTAATCACAAAAAATCTCTATAACAGGGCTACTGGTATATTTATAATAATTTTTTTCTCATAGTAAATTAGGCATTTTATTATGTAATGAGAAGTACATCATCATATCGTAAAAAACAAAAATCTCTATTTAAATTTAAAAAAAATATGAATACATAAGCATAGTGTAACCTTGAGAGAACTTGAACTCATGACCTCAATAGTAGAATTGGCCTGTAAAACTGACAAATTTTATTTGAAAAGTTATAATAACCTCGATAATGCAAATCATGTTAAATAAATATTTTTTTTATTGAAATAAAGACATGATGTGATAAATGTTTTCAATGAAGTCCACTATTAATTAAATATAATTTGAAAGAAATGGTGGACTCTTCTCCTTAATTACTACTAATTAGGGCTGCAAACGAACCGAGCCGAGCCGAGCCGAGCTTTGCTGAGCTCGAGCTCGGCTCATTTACTTATCGAGCTCGTTTATTGAGCTCGAGCTCGGCTCGATAAGGAACTGGTTCGAGCTCGGCTCGGCTCGGCTCATTAATTTTAATGAAATTCGAGCTCGGCTCGGCTCGATAAATTTTTTTTAATATTATTTATATTATTTAAATATAAATATTTAAATAAAAATATTATTTATATTATTTAATATATAAAAAAATGTATTTATATTATTATTTTTATATATATTTATATATTATTTAATACATAAATAATATATTTATTATATAATTTAAATAAAGATAAACGAGCCGAGCTTATGCGAGCTCGAACTCGGCTCGTTTACTAAACGAGCCTAATGTTCGAGCTCGAGCCGAGCCCTTAACGAGCCGAGCCGAGCTTGTTCATGAACAGCTCGGTTCATTTGTAGCCCTATTACTAATAAACCACTGAAAACTTTTATTTGTTTATCTTAGAACATTTTTATATGAAATAAAAATTATTCACTCACTCTTTTATAAAGCCTTATTGATAATTAATTAGAAGCATTAGTAATCACCAAAATTGAATTCAATTAATTTAGCAATTTACTTGAAAACATGTTTTAAGACTTAGCAATAGTCGAGTGGTGTCTATCTTAGACCATTCATCCCATTAATATTACATTCATATTTATGAAAGCTCTGAATTTGTAGATTTAAGTTTGGGGGGACCAGCAACACCCAACACTGTATCAACTATACAAATTTTGAACAAAAGAACTATCATGACTTGGAGGGTGGCACCTACCAGCTCTGTTCTCCCTTTGCCTATGATTGGAAAAAGTTTAGGCCTTCAAATTGCTTACTGTCTCGTAATTATAAAGTAAAGAAATAATAAAACAATTTGTTTTTCTATCAATTTATTTATAATTGAGATATATAATAGACATTAAATTTGCAAAAAAAAAAAAAAAGCTAAAATAAAATAAAATATTAATTTGTTTTTAAAAAATAAGTTTTTTGTAAAGCTACCATTTTTATAAATACAGGTAGAGTATTTTGCAGAATTTTGAGAGCTAAAATTATATTTCTAAATGAATCTTATGCAGTTAAATTACACTATAATTTAATTATTTTTTTTTTTAATAAAAAAAATTCAATTAAAAAGATTCATAAGATTGCAGTTATGTATCAACATCATTTAATGAACAAAAATTTCAAATTAGATGAATGTTTATATATACGCGCACACACACACTTCAACTTAAGAGGGTTGGATGAAAGTGGTGGGTGAGGAGATATATAATTATTTGAATTAAAAAAAAAAAAATACTTATAAGAGACATACGGGCAGTTGGGGAGGATGGAAACAGGGAACTAATTGAATCTAATGATTTCAATTGTATTTTGAAATTTTTGTAAATAAAAAAAAAAAAAAAATTGATAGCTTAAAGATAACGCTGTTCGAAGTAGGATTTATATAATATGTAGGGAACTTAATGTATTAAGTAATTAATAGAGTGGGTCTACTAAATATCTTATGATGTGGCAATTTAAAAACGAGACAATGTAGAGTGCTACGTAGACACAATTTAGGAAAAATCATAAAAATAAGGATAAACTCTACTTTATATACTATATATTGGGTTGGGTAACGGAATCATGCTCTCAAAGTATAAAAGGTTAAACTTCAAGCAATTATGACTGATTGGCAGAATTTGTTTCACGTTCGGACATTGTATTTGCATTATAATTTGAGCAAATGTCTATCCATTTAACTCAGAAGGCAAATATTAATTGTTCATTTTTCTTATCATGTTTAATAGTAAATCATGAATATTAAACTTGTAGGTTATGATAGTCTTGGCTGAACTTCTATGGGATCAATTGAAAACCCAGAGGACTCCTTCAGGAAACTTGTCTAAAGTTCAACAGCCATTTAATTCCCGATCCATAGACGATCTTCTTTCTTTTCTAGATGGACCGCAAGTGGAGGGAGATGAATGTTTTGTTTGTGTTGTTGTTCATAACATTGATGGGCCTGGATTGCGAGACTCTGACACTCAACAATATCTTGCAAGAATAGCTGCGTGTTCTCATATACGCGTTGTTGCTTCTATTGATAATGTGAATGCACCTCTTTGTAAGTATTGTCTTCTTAGCATTTTTTTTTTCACAGAAAAATATTCAACATCGGGCGTCTTGTAAACCATTTTCCATCATTTTTTCCCCCATTCATTTGGTCTTTTGCATTATTTTGTTAAATGTTGCATTACCCATATACCCACTAGGTCACAAAAAATGTTTAAGACCCAACAAAAATTCTCTCACCATTTAACCCACAATGATGTGGAATGATAGATGTTAACTTTTGATTTGCCACACACCCAATTGTGTAGGGCATATCTTCGTTGCCACATCATTGTTGGTGAATTTAAGGGTCCAAATTGTGTGGGTCTCTAGCACTTCTCAAGAGGTCACACATGTTCAACTCCCTTCCCCCTCCAATGTACCCAAAAAAAAAAAGTTTTTATTATCTTCAGTTGTTCTACAGCTAGGTGATGATCCTTGATATAACTAGTGAATTATCAGGTTAATGTAGTAATAAAAGTGGTGATTTAATTTTGGGGATTTATTGTTGGTTGGATGATTGTGGTATCTATCCCCCTCCCTCCTTTCCCCTTCCTTTTTAAAAAGAAAAAGCACTCCAATTTATTTTTGAAACATGATTATCACCTTTATGGGCCTCATTTGAGTGCAGAACACTAGCCTACGACTAGAGCAGTAAAAAAGCTTACCTTGTGATGCTTCATTGCAGCTGAACTTGTAGCATTATTGAATATAGTACCTTTTCTGCTAGTTCATTTTTGTGTATAATGATGAATGATTGGGTTTGCTACTAGTGTGGGATAAGAAGATGGTTCACACACAGTTCAACTGGTGTTGGTATCATGTCCCTACATTTGCTCCATACAAGGTTGAAGGAATCTTCTATCCATTGATTCTTGCACATGGAGGCACTACCCAAAGTGTTAAGACAGCTTCAATAGTTTTACAGAGTTTGACGCCTAATGCCCAGAGTGTGTTCAAAGTTCTTGCGGAACATCAACTGGCTCATCCAGATGAAGAAGGCAAGTAATTTCTCTTTTGCTTTGGAGTTATAATATCTGTCACAACTTCGATCTTTTATTTCATGTTACTCTTTTTTTTCTCTTTTCAGGAATGCCAATCAATGCATTGTATACAATCTGTCGAGAGCGCTTCCTGGTTAGTAGTCAGGTAACACTGAATTCCCACTTGACAGAATTCAAAGATCATGAGTTGGTCAAGACTAGAAGACATTCTGATGGCCAGGATTGCTTGTACATTCCTCTAACAACAGATGCGCTTGAAAAGCTGGTACTAGACATCAGTCAATAGTGGATGACTCAGCTCTAAAGGTGAGCTGGGACATTTTTTACCCAAAATATTAGACATAGGTTGTGACCGGAACCAGTGCCATCATGTGTTGCACCAGTTTAGATCCATCAGTGAATTTCAGTCTTTTAGCGCAACAACATATGCTTACCAAAATCATTGTATTGCATCAATTTTCTATTTCATTCTCCTTGAAACTGCAGGAAAAGAGCTTTGTTGTGTGGAGACTGATCATCTTGGATGGGTTATAGTTTCAGAGTTTAATTCATTAGATTCCAATGCAATTAGCCCTGCAGGATTGTACGTGTCACCTTGTGAATGTTATCCAAGCACAATGTTATTCAATTAATAATATGTATATGGGAATGGCTTCCCTCCAGTCCAATTGGAGGGTGTTGTTAGGCTTGTGCTGGTTCATCATGGGTCTCGTTTCGATAATCCAAATCGTTAATGTGTAGAACTTGTCGAGTACTACATAATTATAAAAAAATCACGTTGATCGAATAGCGATAGATACATGATCAAATTAGTTTTGTATATGAAAAAATAGATGGTAAAAAAATAAACGGTTGACAGAAATCTGATTCGATGAAATAACTATCGATATCCGATCAATGTGATTTTTTACAAGCGTATGGTACTTGATAAGTTCTGCATATTGGCCCTGTTTGGTAGAGCTGTGGGAAAGTGCTTATAGCTTATGCCTAAACAGCTTATAGCTTATAACTTTCAGCTTAAGCTGATTTTCAGCTTATTCTTAAAACATCTCTTGCCCCACTCAAAGAATAAGCTGATTTCTAACTTTCAAAAAGGCATAAGCTATAAGCTATAAGCTAAACCAAACATATTAAAATAACTTAAATTAAGTTGAAAGCTGAAATAAGCTGTAATTAAGCTCTGCCAAAAAGGCACATTAAACGGTTCGAATTATTGAAATGCGACTCGTGGTAGGCCCCATGAGCCCAACAACACCCTCTAGTCCTTAATAACTAGAAGGAAGCCATTCCCCATGTATATATATGATTGTGGCCTCAATTGCTTGTTCATTTGAAATCATAGCCATACTCTGGAATTTTAGGATGGGATGATTCTATTCACACATCACTAATACTCTCAATACACACCATTACTGAGGATACGCAAAATAATTTTTAAGGTTTAAAAATATCTTAGTTCGCATCTAACTTTTCATTACTAATCCTATATTAACACACCACTAATTATTTGAATACACACTATTACGCATGCTAAAAATTCATCATCTTCACCACTACACAACAAAAATCCCACAATCTTTAGAACAAAGACTAATAGAAACCATCTGTGTTGGTCTTGATCTCCATTGTCGGCGGAGGTTTCATTCAGCCTTCATCTTCACTGGTGTTGATCTCAATAATTAGTGTTGAACTCTTGTCGTGTCACGTCTGGTCTCGTCGTTCCAGCAGAGTGTTTCATTTGACCTCTATCTTCACCTGCGTTGATTTCAATTGTCGGTGTCAAACTCTCGTCTCTCGTCCTTGTTTCAAATTCATTAAATTAGTCATATTCATAAATACAGAGTTGTACAAACTTAATGTGTTCAAAAATTTATATTTGAACAATGAATAAAAGTTTAATTTATTTTAACTGAATTAATTTAAAATGTTTAATTTTTTATGTATGAACATTTAATATTTGACAATCTTAATAATTTGAACAAAATTATTCTGTTTAAATATAAATAATCGAACACTGTATAAAAGTTCAATTCTGATTATCCGAACAAGACAAACAAACTGATTTTTCCAGCATATGAACGAGATAAATAAAAAAGCAAAAAATTAAGTCATAAACTAATTTTTTAATATTCAAATCAACTTTTTCAATATTTATATGAGAATCAATCATCTCAATGTCATTCATGATGTGCAATCTTCAAAACTAATTGATTTTAATATTCTTAAACTCTAAATTTTCAAATGCAATAATGTTTTGAATTTGAAAATAAAGTATAACGGATAAGAGAATGAAGTGAGTCAATTGATAATAAATGATATCATAAGTGTATATTAATGGTGAAGATGATGAAGAAATGCATAAGTGTATGTTAAAACCCTAAACTCTATAGGAATGATGGATGTGTAAACAGTATTTTGTATTTTTAAATATGAAATTTTTGAATAGGTAGAATACATCCCATGTTTTCTTTAATGGTCATTTCATTAGAGGATATTATTGGAATATAAATTTAATCAATTAATAGTGTTTATTGAGAGTATTAGTAGTGTGTAAATAGAATCACCCTTTAGGATGTCATTCTGTCTTTTGTGTAAAGACAAATTTGCACCACTTCTTGGTAAATTTCCCACATATATATACTAATAAAGCATGCTCGTGCAAGGCACGGGCTGGTTGAAGAAGATATTTGGATTTTATTTTTAATTTGAATAAATAATAAATACATTTTCTAAGATTTATTATACAACCACAATAATGTAAACTTTTTAGGCGTTCATGTTTTTAGTCAACTGAACGTAAAGTTTAAATTGATAAAATCTAGAACTGCGAATTTATTTTATTATAAATGTGAAACTCTATTTCTTCTTTTTCTTTTTAGGGGTAATAACCATGTGCCATGTGTTTTTTTTTTTTTTGGATGACTAATATTTAATTTTACAAAAATTCAAGGTTCAATAGTCAAACATAACACCAATATAAATAATCACTCTAAAATCACTTTTAAAGAAAATGAAGAAATACTATGGTGTAACTTTACAACAAAATGTGTGTCTTGCCATAAAATGCGTAATTTATCACCAAAATTCGTAACATCAACTACAAAATAAGTAACTTCGCAACAAATTGGTGTAACAAAATGTTCAAAATTTGGTGTTTGATGGTGCAAAAATTTGTGACTTAGTTATAACATTTTTTAAAAGAAGAATTTAGTCAAAACCCCTCCATTGGACCATTGTTTGTTGAAAATAACATCCCAATTTATTTTGCTTCATAAACCCCTAAGGAGGAAGCGCATAATTGAGTAAGGACAAAGTAAAATATATATATATATATATATATTTTTAGACAATATTGTGAGAGTAACAAGTTACTGTAAGACAGAATAACATGTTACTGTGACGGTAATAAAAAAAAAAATTAAGAAAGAATTTCATAGTCAACATAGATCTTATTTGATAGGTTTTGATGAGAGGATTCAAAAAATACTAATTTTATTAAAAACTGACATTTAGATCAAAAGTTATATTATTTTAAAATTTAATATTTTAGTAATAGTGGTATGTGTTGGACTTTTCAATGAAATTTTTTTTGTACTTATCCTTAATGCATTTAAGTTTTATTGTGAGGAGGCTTTGACCAAATCTCCCTTTTTATTACACCAATTTGTAGCAAGATTATGCATATTGTGGTTGATATTGCGAAATTTTGTGATTAAGTTATTTTATTTTATTTTTGTGGTAAAGTGCATGTGGTATGCACCTCTAAAAAGGGGTGCATATTATAGCATTTTCTAATAAAATAACTCTACAAAATCCCGCTTTTAATTTATTTTTTTGTCACATGATCTATGGGCATGGGTCAAATGTTAAAATACAAAAATTTGTATGAAAAATGTAAATTAATTAAATTATTTAAGTTTATTACCTGTGTACTATCTTTTATGAGAGCATGGACGGCTTAACTTTTTACAAATTTTAGGCACTAAAATTTAAATGAAACATTTTTATATATTTTATACATCTTAATATTTTTAAATTAAAATATTAATAAATAAATCATTAAGTTAATTAATAGTTTTTAATGATATAAAAAATATCTTTCAATGAATAATTGTGATAATTTTATTGCTACATAAGAGAGTAGTTATTTATTTCTTTATTTATTTCCCAAAATAAAATATTCATATTTCATAACTGACTAAGTTTTTCTGTATAATTATGAAAAAATCATCATCTAAATTAATACCAGCAATATTGGTAAATATTACCAAAACAAGAGGGCAAAATGGGGAAAATTATTTATTTATTTATTTTTGTTGTAGTTGTAATTTCTAGTATTATAAGGGCAACTCATATTTTAAACAAATCTCATGGGTGTATTGTTAATTTATTTAAAAACAAAATATTCATGTTTTATTACTGGCCAAGTTTTTCTGTATAATTATGAAAAAAAATCAGCATCTAAATTAGTACTAGCAATATTGGTAAATATTACCCAAAAAAGAGGGCAAAATGGGGGGGAGGGGGGAAACCTCTTTGACCAAAGCTATTTTCAAAAATAAAATATTCATGTTTCATAACTGGCCAAATTTTTTTTTGCATAATTAAGAAAAAATCATCATCTAAATTAGTACTAGCAATTGGTAAATATTACCAAAACAAAAAAAAGAAAAAAAAAAAAAAAAAAGAGTAAAGCCTCTTTGACCAAATCTATTCTTATATATATATATATTATATACTAATTTTAAAAGGTTTTACAAGTCACGGGCTATTATTATAGTTTGTTTAAGATTTATATTTTGATAATTTTTAAAAAAATAAAATATTGTTTTATGAAATTAAATAGAATAAATTATTAGATATATAATAGAATTATGTGATATATGTATCATTTTTTAATTTGTTATACACTTAATGATATAGACTCCAAATTTATTATAGAATTTAATTATGTGGTATTATAGAATTATGTATTATATGTTTACCATTTCATTTTGGATGAAATTATGAGTCTTTAACATTTCTTCCGAATTTATTAAAAAAAATTATGATATGTAACTTTTCTCAACAAATAAATATAAAACAAATATTAAGATAATTCTCTCATCTAAAAAAACCACTAAAATAATTCACTAAACTAATAAATAAGCAGAAGAAAATTATTTAACAATTAAAAAGTCTGTGCAAGGCATGGACTATTATTATAGTATGTTTAAGTTTTGTATTTTGATAATTTTTTAAAAATTAGAATATTGTTCTATGAAATTGAATAGAATAAATTATTAGATATATGATAGAATTATGTCAAATGATATGTATCATTTTTTGATTTGTTATACACCTAATGATGTAGACTCCAATTCTATTACCATATCACTTTGGGTGAATTTATGAGTCTACATTTCTTCTAAAAAAAAATTTTTTTTAAAAATTTATGGTGCGTACCTTTTCTAAACAGATAAATATAAAACAAATACTAAGATAATTCTTTCATCTAAAAAAAATTACTAAGATAATTCACCGAACTAACAAAGAAGTAGAAGAAAATACATATATATACAAATGACTAATTTTATTAATACATAAATCATACTCACATAACAAATGACTAATTTTACTAATAAGTAAATTATTAAGTAAATTAACAATTTTTAATGATATAAAAAATATTTTTCAGTTAACCATTTTGTTAATAAATAAATCATTAAGTTAATTAAAAATTTTTAATGATATAATAAATATTTTTCAATAAATAATTTTAATAATTTATCATTGCATAGAAGAATAGTTTTTTTTCCCTGAGTATTGTGTTAAATTAAAATTTATAACAAACAATAATTGTAATTTTTAGTATTATATGACCGATTCATATTTTAAACAAACTTTATGAGTGTATTTGTAATTTGTTAAAAAATAAAATATTTATGTTTCATAATTGACCAAGAATGTTTGCGTAATTACGAAAAAACTTGTTTCATAATTGACCAAGAATATTTGTGTAATTACGAAGAAAAACCTGTTGCATAATTGACCAAGAATGTTTCCGAAATTACGAAAAAACCTTCACTGAATATATAAGCCACCATTAGTGAATTATTCAAAATAAAAGGGTAAAATCGAAAAAAAAGACGAACCTCAAACAATTAAGCAGTTTTTATATATAGATATATACTAGGTCAAAAAGCCCGTGCAAGGCACGGGCTACTATTATGTTATGTTTGGATTTCTAATACTCTCTCGTCCCAAAATAATAGTCATTTTTGAAAAATCTAATTTTTGTTGGTAGTACAATTATTGCACTTTAAAAATGTTAATTTTCCAAAATTAAACTTTGATAATACATTTTTTTGGGACTATCAATTGTCATAATTGTACTTTTTGTGTTATTAATGAATTCAAAATAAGGGTAAAATAAGAAATTCACATTATTTTAGTCATTGATTTTTGAAAATGAAATAATATTTTCGGACAATGAAAAATGAAATAAGGGACTAATATTTTGAGACAGAGGGAGTATATAATGTGTCTAAATTTCTAGCGCAGATGGCTGGAGTCTCGAACTCCTTACTTAATATCGGTTGGCCCAAAGTCCAGCACCAAGTGAGCTGCAGCTAAATGATGAATAAAAAAGAATAGGGCAAATTACACTAATAGTCCCTATAGTTTAGGGCTTGTGTCACTTTGGTCCTTGACTTTTCAATTGTGACACATTTGACCCCGAATTTTGAATCTTGTTCCAAATAAGGACAATTAACATACCATTGCTTAATTTCAATGATAAAATCGTCAATTTGATAAAATATAAACTAATTTGACAAAAATAAATGTCAAAAAAATATTTTAAAATTTTTAAAAATTATTTCTAGTCACCAAAAATAAAATTATGTAAAATTGATAAAATTAATAAAAATTACATGATTAATTTTTAAAAATTAATTTTACATGATAATCATCCAAATACATAATACAAATTAATTTGGTAAAAAAAATAAATAAATTTCTAAAGATTTATCAATTTTATATAATTTTATCTTTAGTAAGTAGAAATAATTTTTAAAAATTCATAAATAATTTTTTAACATTTATTTTTGTCAAATTAATTTATATTTTATCAAATTGACAATTTTGCCCTTGAAAAATCAAATAGTATATTCAATTGTCCTTATTTGGAACAAGATTCAAAATTCAGGGTCAAATGTGTCACAATTGAAAAGTCAAAGACCAAAATAACACAAGCCCCAAATTATAGGGACTGTTAGTGTAATTCACCCAAAAGAATATGATGCCTTCATAAAGCACAATATTTTTGCTACCTACAAGAAGGCAGAATCCTTTATTGTTTTGACAATATCATTTGATTGGAAACCATACACATTTTTAACTGGTGTAGTATTTCCTATTCAGCACTTTGTGTGATCCATACATATTCCGTGGCATTATAGTGGACTTTACTGTCAAAATTAATCACAATAATAGAAGGTACCACATGGCATATATTCTATCCGCATACAAAAATTTCTCCTCTTAAAGGGACTTTGGATCTTTCTCCTATACTGGCATTCCTTGTTTTAAATGCCTTTACAAGCACTGCTGCTACACTTCCTGTTGAACTTCCACTGACAACCATATCTCATGAATTTCCAACTTCTTTTACAACAGCATCTAATGTTAATACATCATGGCAGAAATGGATAAGAAGGCTCTATGGAAGTAGGAGAAAGAGCTCCAGCCGTGGCAATTACCCATTCGTTTGTTTTTAACCAATTACCTTTTTAGTTAATGGCTGGATTTTGATTGGGTTTTTAGCCCTTCTTGTTGTTTTTGTTTTCAGAAATGATAGACACTCCTTTTTTTCTTGATCCGCACAACCCCACAGACACATGTTAGTGAGTGATAGGATAAAAAATAAAATAAAATAAAATAAAAAGCAAAAAGTTGGCCAATCCCAATACATTAGGGTGGTGGGGGTCAAGAAAAAAGGGAATCTCAACCTTTTTTCCTTTTATTTTTATTGTTTTCAAGAAGTGCCATTTTGATTAGGGTTTGCAATGTGAGAAGTTATTATTTTTTGGAAACATCATTTACCATAAGCGTGAGTATTTCTCTGTACATGGTCATGGTGGAATTCCCAAACCCACCTGATAATTTTTGCTTTCTCTTCCATGGAGTTAGTGTTGGACTCCTGGGGTTTTTTTTTCTTCTATCACTTCTATTAATTTTTTGCTTTTCTTTTATGGTAATCCAAGGGTTTAATTTGGTTTTTTTAGAGCTTGTTGTTTACTCATAGGGCTAGGGACTTATGTTAATCGCCATGAGATTAATCACTGCAGTTTTATTTATTGTAAAAGTATCAATTTACAGGCATAAATTTGAAGATTCAACTTTATTAATTTAGGGTCCATTTGGTTGTTCCAATAATATGAGATGCCACTTTCCAATCATTGCATATACAAATTACACATACAACTCAAAATCTTAACCTTATTTTTGAAATTTTAAATTTGGCCTTCCTCTCTAGAGCATAAAATTACTTGCTTTAAATCTTACAGATTTGAAATCTGTTCTGTTCTGTTCTTAGAAATTTGTATTCTTATATATGTACATATATATATTCAAACCTTATATTTCTACTTACTCTATAACTCTCAATTAGAGGCATTTTTTTTGGGGCTATCAATTAACATAACCACATAAGACTTTTGTCGCGCTTTGCATATAAATAAAATAAAATTAGAAATCATATTATTTTATTTTTATATACTTCATCAGTAAATAATTAATATAATTGCAAAATATTTTGAGTTGATTACATCTATATTTATATTATTTTATTTTTTGTGTTATTTTAGTCTTTATAATTTTAAATAGTTTAATTTTGATTCTAAACTCTTAATTTTGTGTTAATTAGTTGATTAAGAATAAGCCACTGAATTGATCAAGTTCATAATTTGATTTACAAAAATATAAAATGTGTTGTTGGTGTGTGATTTTTTCATTAAAAAGACTTTCACAATTATAATTAATTAGACAAAATTGATGATACAAATGTTAAGAAAAGGTGTCTATATTATATATAAGTGATGACATTTGTGGTATTGATTCTCACCAATGTTGTAACTAAATTATTTTGTCGTTTCATTTCAGTCTAATTTTAAAAAAATACATTATTAATTAGATTAAATTAAAATTTTAAATATAAAATTATATAATTAGAACTATAAGAATAAAAGTGTAATCAACTCAACCTTAATTTATATAATTACCTGTAATCAGGGGTGGAATCAGAAATTTTGTCAAGGAGGGGCCAATGTATATACATAAACAATATGGAGTTAATTTTAGTACATTACTAACTGAATATAATTTCTTATATAAATGTTACATGATAAGTATTTTACAAAAAAACTAAATATATTTAACAAGTCTGGTAGAATTCGTCGAACATATCATTCATAAAACTCTCCAAATATATATAATCAAATTCTCTCTATATATTTATTTAATGTATATTTATACGTACATTAAATATATTTAACAACTTCTTGTGTCATATGAAATATGTTTTACTTATTTACAATTATAGGTCATTATTTAGTAATACGAAATATTGTAATGGCGTTATCCACGTGGTGATTTAAATTAATCACCTAAAGAAAATTTTTATAATAACATGCTAACTAAAATATTATTGAATTTAGTATTAAAATAGTATAACATGCAACGTTATTTAATTTCATAGGAATATTTGTTTTGGGAAAAAAATAAGGAACAATTTCTGTAAATTGTAATGGATAAGGAAAATGTTTAATACTCTCAAAAAGTGTTCACATTTTAACCCTCAATAATATGGCATGGTAAATAACTACTTGTAATTTGTTATGGCATGGGATCAAGGGTCATTATGCGGCTCATAGGAATTATTTCAGATTTTATTTTTCATAATTTGAACCGTTCAATTTTTAAAGAACATCGAGTAGAACATACCTGTAAAAAATCAAGTTGATCAGATATCGATAGACTTCTCACATGTATATATAAAACAATAAATATATAAGTATTAAACTGAATACAAATGTGAGTTGATGAAGGG
Source organism: Camellia japonica (assembly GCA_030407325.1). Taxonomy (NCBI): domain Eukaryota; kingdom Viridiplantae; phylum Streptophyta; class Magnoliopsida; order Ericales; family Theaceae; genus Camellia; species Camellia japonica. The sequence continues at coordinate 8,339 of JAPPVO010006364.1, read as the reverse complement.
TTTATCGATATCCGATCAATTTAATTTTTTATAGGTATGTTCTACTCAATGTTATTTAAAAATTGAACAGTTCGGATTATCAAAATAAAATTTGAAATAATTCGCATACGCCGCACAACAGTCATTATTGTGCAAGCCGTACAACAGTAACTCCAACTCCTACTCCTGTGGCATGGTAGGTGTCAAGTTGTAATTACATACCGAATGATATGGACCAAACTCTATCACATTATTGAAAAATGTTTGAGACCTAAGAATACTCAAACAATTCGATCTACAATTATGTGATATAATAGGTGTTAACTTTTAAGTTGTTACATAATTGATGATATAGGATTTTAATTGAGAAAATTAAAAATTCATAATTTTTTTTATTTTTTATTTTTTATTTTTTTGGTTATAAAGGTTGAATCCTTTTTTTTTTTTTTTTTGGGAGCGGGAGTAATAACCATGCGTCCTTATTACAACTTTAGTTATAAGTCTAAATTATCTAAAATGATTTTACAGTTTTCCTTTAGATGACTGATATTTAATTCTATAAAAGTTAATAATATAATAATCAAAAGTTAAGGGTGTAACACTATCTAAAATCACTTTTAAAAAAATGGTTCTGAAATATCTCTCAACTCTTAATTATAGATAGTTATTTGTTTATGTATTTTTTTTTATTTGACGGTCTGTAATTACTAAGTCAAACTCAAGTTTTGGACTATTAGGCTAAGCCATGAGTGAAGTTTTCAAATGAATGCATTCAATGGGCCTGTCCATACATGTTGGGCCCTTGTATTAAGTCAAATTGTAAATTTACCAAAATTAACTCAAGTTCCTTGTAGAATTTCCAGAAGCCCTCCATCTAATTAATTCTACCTACTAATTGAAGGGCAAAATAGAAAATAAGAATACAAATTAAATGGTAAAATAGAGAAGAAAAAAAAAAGAAAAAGAAAAAAAGAAAAGCCTTATGGAGCAAAGCAATTCTTATATATCTATACTATTAATAATGGGAACACCTTAGTTGGTGTCCAGAAGTCATCCTTCACTTTAATGTCAAGTGTCCCTTTTGTCATTGAAAAAACATTAGACAAATAATGGCATGAGACTCAAATTATGGACAAATAATATAATGAAGAAAACTGTTATTATTTGAATCAAACATAATATATATGATAAATATTTTATTTTATTTTTACTTATTTAAATTACACACTTATCGAGTGTGCCAACCACTTGTATAGATATATATATACACTGAAATGCTGTTACAATTTTTTGGGAACAAATTTTTTATGTATGGTGGTGTTTGGGAACAAATTTTTTAGGTTTTTTTGTTTTTTTTACTAAAAGACAAATTGGTTACAAAACCAAAAAAAACAAATCCAAACAAAATATCACATCACACCTTATAATCATTTCACTTTTTCTCTCACAAACATCACATCCAACTATAAAAAAATCCAACTATCTTCTCAAATACAAAAAAAAATTTCTCCAATAATATCCTATAACTAAAAAACTTACAAAAAAATCTATTTCCCAAACACCCATAATAACATGGTTACGCTACATTATTTGTGGATGTGTAGCTTTCTTTGTCATCCTTGTCAATTGAAGAAATTGCCATGTATCTGGATGAGCCATGTGGGTGTTGGACTTTATATGATGAAAAAGGCAAATCTATCCTTGTATATTTTGTCATGATGATTACTCAAATCTTTATCCACTAACCAAATCGAAACAGAAGGGGTCTTCAATTTGTTGCGTTACGGCATCACAACACGCAGGAGACTTGACTTGCCAACAATATTTGGTTCTAAAAGTAAACCATATAACATTAGACTTGACTTGCAAACAATATTTGGTTCTAAAAGTAAACTATATCATCTCATCCATATAATAATATGGGAAGTGTTACTATCATCTTTCAAAAGTGTACATGGTATGTATTCAAATTTTAGTAACAACGGTTCATAATTTTCATTCATTTGGATCATATGATAAAATCAAATTAGTTTATAACATAAATTCTCACTAAGTCACTTCTACTCATAACAAAATATTACAAAATGTTATATGAAAATCAATTTGAATCTTACTAAAAAATAGGGTAAATTACAATTACACCTCTTAAGGTTTACACAGATTATCCTCTGTGATTTTGGAAATTATAAATCCTTCCCAACCAGAATGTTTTATTTAATAGAATTATCAAAAAAAATGTAATTTATAACTACTCTCTTATATAATAATAAAATTATCAGAATTATTAATTAAAATATATTTTTGACATCATTAAAGACTGTTAATTGATTTAAAGATTTATTAATGAAAGAGGTCATTTGTTACGCAATTAAAATTTGAAGGGCAAGTAATTTCCATAACTACAGGGGTAATCATTATTTTAAGCAAATTTTAATGAGTGTATTTGTAATTTATCAATAAAAAATATTACAAAAATTCATAACCAATCACCACAAAATGTTATAATCAAATTTGCCACCCTCAACCCTAAACCCTAAAAAAAATATCAAAAAAAAACAAAACAAAACTAGTGTACGATATGCAACTTTTAAATGTGTTTACAAAGAAATTTTCCTCCTAATATGGTTAGTTTTTCCTTCCTCCTATGTCCAACTGCTTAGTCATGCACCAGTTGCAGATGAGTATGAATTTGTTTACATAGTGTTGATAGAAATAAATATGTCACAGCCCAAACTCGCCTCTAGATGTTTAGATCATGACCAACCAGTAATCTCAAATTGCCCGGCCTCAAAGACAAATCAAATCATTAATAGATAATAATGGGGCATAGTGGAAGCAATAATAAAATATAATTAAGTTGATTGAACAGTGCATACATGAAAAACTTTATACTATAATAAAAACTTCAAACTTTTTTCATAGATACATCATAATAAATACAAACTCATATTACATATCATCCATTCACAACAAGCTCCAAATAACAAAAACAAAACAAAACAAAACAAAAGGGTTGACAAAGCTTGACTCCACTTAAGTCCAAGTACGTCTCGTCACAGAGGCTCTCCAAAACGGCCTTACAAAAGGGTGGACTCCCAAGGCTTCTCTAAACTTGGTGTTCTACTTGCTCACCTACATATATATAGGGAAAAGGGGTGAGCTAAAACCCAATGAATAATATCAAAATAAAAAGGTTAAATGATTGATGTCTAGCACAGTTCAAAACATAACTTATAAGCTTCAAAAGAATCATAATCAACAGTTGACATAACAAGAATTCATAAATCATGTCTCATACGTGGTTCATCCAATAGAGCAAAGCAAAGGGGCCCAAAGGCCTAAATCGAAGGGACCGTCACGGTCAATGAAGGGACCATGTAGGTCTAAACAATGGGACCATATAGGTCAAGCAAAGGGACCACACGGGTCAACATCAGAGATCTCTGTAAATAAATAACGAAGGGCCATATTATTGTTTCCCCCAGGTGAGGGCCTCACATAAAGATGTCACAAATACTTTTCAAATAAAACAATCATTCATTCATTCAAAATAACATTTCAAAATAACATTTTGCAATAATTCAAGATACATTTGAACATATCTTTACAAAGATACTACTCACAATGGCTGGTACAGGTGTTAGGCTTCAGGAGACCACCTACATAAAACACATAACAAAGATACACAATGAAATATACGTAAACAAACAAGTATTGTATCTTGATTCAATTCTCTTAGGTTTCTAGCTTATTCCATCACTAAGGATGCCTAAACAATGCCCAAGAATGCCTAGAAGAGTATGAGGATGCAAATATGCAAATATGAGTATTTGTCAAAAATGATGAAGAGCAGGGCGTTTACTCGAGCGCACCTTTGGTCGCTCAAGCGGTGTGGCCTGACTGCAAAAGTACTGGATGGTCCTAAAGTGGACTTGAGCCATCACTTGGTCTTTCGAGCCAACTGCAAAGGCCTGCAAAAATACTAGGAACATGCAAAGTGCGCTCGAGCGACATATTCATCGCTCAAGCGAAGTGGACGATTTTCTGGGTTTTCCAGAATTGAATTCTAAGTTTCAAAACATGATTTTCAACTCCAAAAGCTTGCATGGCTAATAAAAACATGATAAAACTCTTTGTAAGACAAGAATACTTGATAATTATCATATCATAATCCCAAAATCTCTTTCAATTTTCCAAAACAAAACCCAAAACTCTATATTCTTGCCATGCATGTAATAAATGCCACTCATTTCCTTTTGAAACATGAATATATGAGATGATGAGTGTAAAACTATGAAGAACATTCAAAGATGGCAAGTATAACTTCACGCACGATTGAATTTTCAGAAAAATAAAGCTTAAAGATGAGGAAATATGCATGCATGTCCCAATTTAGTTCATGTTTACTAAGTTCATGGTGATTCTAGCATGTCCTTCTCAAATTCATGCATATCATCCTAATATGTCACAACCCAAACTCGCCCCTAGATGTTTAGATCATGACCAACTATTAATCTTAGATTGCCCGACATCAAAGACAAATCAAATCATTAATAGATAATAACGGGGCTGAGCGAAAGTAATAATAAAATATAATTAAGTCCATTGAACAGTGCATACATGAAAAACTTTATACTATAATAAAAACTTCAAACTTCTTTCATAGATACATCATAAATACAAACTCATATTACATATCATCCATTCACAACAAGTTCCAAATAACAAAAACAAAACAAAACAAAAGGGTTGACAAAGTTTGACTCCACTTAAGTCCAAGTACATCTCGTTATTGAGGCTCTCCAAAATGGCTTCACAAAAGGGTGGACTCCCAAGGCTTCTCTAAACTTGGTGTTCCACTTGCTCACCTACATATATATAGGGAAAAGGGGTGAGCTAAAGCCCAATGAGTAATATCAAAATAAAGAGGTTAAATGATTGATGTCTAGTACAGTTCAAAACATAACTTATAAGCTTCAAAAGAATCATAATCAACATTTGACATAACGAGAATTCGTAAATCATGTCTCATACGTGGTTCATCCAATAGAGCAAAGCAAAGCGGCCCAAAGGCCTAAATCGAAGGGACCATCACGGTCAATGAAGGGACCATGTAGGTCTAAACCAAGGGACCATATAGGTCAATCAAATGGACCACACGGGTCAACATTAGAGATCTCTATAAATAAATAACGAAGGGCCATATTATTGTTTTCCCCAGGCGAGAGCCTTACTAAAGGATGTCATAGATAGTTTTCAAATAAAACAATCATTTATTCATTCAAAATAACATTTCAAAATAACATTCTTGCAATAATTCAAAATACATTTGAACATATCTTTACAAAGATACTACTCACAGTGGCTGGTACAGGTGTTAGGCTTCGGGAGACCACCTACACAAAACATATAACAAAGATACACAATGAAGTACACGTAAACAAACAAGTATTGTATCTTGATTCAATTCTCTTAGGTTTCTAGCTTATTCCATCACTAAGGATGCCTAAACAATGTCCACGAATGCCTAGAAGAGTATGAGGATGCAAATATGCACATATGAGTATTTGTCAAAAATGTTGAAAAACAGGGTGTTTGCTTGAGCGCACCTTTGGACGCTCAAGCGGTGTGGCCTGACTACGAAAGTACTGGATGGTGCTAAAGTGGACTTGAGCCATCACTTGGTCGCTCGAGCCAAGTGTAATGCAAAGTTTTGTTCGCTCGAGCGCACATTTGGTCGATTGAGCCAACTACAAAGGCCTGCAAAAATACTAGGAGCATGCAAAGTGTGCTCGAGCGACATATTCATCACTCGAGTGAAGTGGACGATTTCTGGGTTTTCTAGAATTGAATTCTAAGTTTCAAAACATGAATTTCAACTCCAAAAGCTTGCATGGCTAATAAAAACATGATAAAACTCTTTGTAAGACAAGAATACTTGATAATTATCATATCATAATCCCAAAATCTCTTTCAATTTTCCAAAACAAAATGCAAAACTCTATATTCTTGCCATTCATGAAATAAATGCCACTCATTTCCTTTCAAAACATGAATATATGAGATGATGAATGTAAAACTATGAAGAACCTTCAAAGATGGAAAGTATAACTTCACGCATGATTGAATTTTCAGAAAAATAAAGCTTAAAGATGAGGAAATATGCATGCATGTCCCAATTTAGTTCATGTTTACTAAATTCATGGTGATTCTAGCATATCCTTCTCAAATTCATGTATATCATCCTACTAACTTAATGAATTTAACATTTACACGGAATATTTACAAGGATTAAGGTTCTAATTCATACCTAGAGCTTGAATTTAAGAGTTACAAGTCTAAATCCTTCAATTCCTTTTCAATCTCTACAATTCTTCTCATTCTCTCTCTAAAAATGTTGCTCTCTCTCTCTCTCTCTCTCTCTCTCTCTCTCTCTATAATCTTACTGTCACGACCCAACCCGCCCTATAGGTTAGCGACGTAACCGGCCAGTAATCCGTAGATTACCTACGGCCTCCAAACAGATTAACAAATATAAGGGCTGCGGAAGCAATAATGTAAAATAAACAAGGTCCAATGAGCTGTGATGACATACATGGGACAGAAATTTTTTAAAACGTATTTATATACATAGCATGCCAGTCCAAGTACACCAATATGTACAGAATATTTACATAAGTGCATCCCAAGATCCGACTTTACAAAACACACCACTGACTAGCATGAAGTACAAAACTGCCGCGGTGTTAGGCTTCAGGCGGAACCTCCTCGGGAGGCACAACAGGTGGCTGACCAAAAACAAAACAGAGGGCCATCAACTCTGGCCAGGGTCTTGGGCCGGCTCACCTATATATATATAATAAACTGTGAGCGAAAGCCCAGTGAATAATAACAGAATAAAGGGTTAATGAATGATATCCATCACAGAGTTTATATCAAAAACACAATCTTATCAGAGACAGAGTCTTATGCATATTCAGAATTTCAAATCAGATATAGGTTCAGATACATTCATATTCAGATTTTGCATAAGATCATACGTGGTACACCCATTAGTAACAGATCATCGGCCACGGTATTGTTAACCCCGGGCGAGGGCCATCGGCCACGGTACTGTTACCCCGGGCGAGGGCCATCGGCCACGGTATTGTTATCCCGGGCGAGGGCCATCGGTCACGGTATTCTTACCCCGGACAAGGGCCATCGGCCACGGTATTGTTACCCCGGGCGAGGGCCATCGGTCACGGTATTCTTACCCCCGGACAAGGGCCATCGGCCACGGTATTGTTACCCCTGGGCGAGGGCCATCGGCCACGGTATTGTTACCCCGGACAAGGGCCATCGGCCACGGTATTGTTACCCCGGGTGAGGGCCATCGCCACGGTATTGTTACCCCCGGACAAGGGCCATCGGCCACGGTATTGTTACCCCGGGCGAGGGCCATCGGTCACGGTATTCTTACCCCCGGACAAGGGCCATCGGGACTAAGGGTGCCACAAGTACTTTTCAGAAAACTGGACATTCATTCATAGTTCATAAAGTAGCTTTCCAGAAAACCGATCATATCATATCAGAAAATACTTACGGTTAAACATAACTTTACAAAGTTATTACTCACAGTGGGCGTAGATACAAGTAGACGAAGTCAAAGGGTCAGCAGATTGCGGCACGTGACCTACATAACACATTTATGGGTACACACTTGAAATACACATTTTAATTGTATAAAACTCACACCAATGATTCTAAGTGTGTACCTAACTCCTTATCCTAAGTATGGAGCCTTAAACATGGCTTAGGAATGCCTAGGATGGGATGAGGATGCAAAGAATGCCTTAGAAACATTTTCAAAATTTCAGGAAAAAAGGTTCCCGCTCGAGCGCAGGATTTTCCGCTCGAGCGGACACGCAAACAAGGTACCCGCTCGAGCGGGCTGATGACTAGTGCAAAGTACTGGATGCTCGATTTCTCCGCTCGAGCGCGCAAAACTTCGCTCGAGCGGAAAGTTAAAACAGGTCAAAGTACTGGGAGCTTGATTTCCCCCCTCGAGCGTCACTTCCCCCCCCCGCTCGAGCGGGACACCCAAAATCTGGAAATCCCAGTTTGTGTTCCAAGTTTAAAACTCAAGTTTGATGCCCCAAATTCGATCCTCTTGCGGCCCATTTTCTGGAAAAACTCTTGTAAATACATAGAATTACATGTTTCAAAACTCAATTTAAGAAATCGAAGCCCCAAGGGTGTTTAATTCAAACCAATTTCAAACCAAATTACAAGAACATGCTATGACATGCTACAAAGTGACATGCATGAGTTTAGATCAAATCAAAGCTTTCATTTCATGCTCTAATGAGCTCTTTCTT
>JAPPVO010006363.1:0-31444 GCA_030407325.1 Camellia japonica | reverse complement strand
ACGGAAGATCCTCAGACAGGGTTATTATGGTCCACCATGGAGGAGGATTGTATTGGTTCGTCCGGCGATGCCACAATGTCAGATTCATGCAAATCGTATGAACATTCTGCCGTCAAAGCTGTACAACATGACTTCGCCATGGCCATTTTCAGTCTGGGGAATTGATGTAATCGGAGCTGTTACGCCAAAGGGGTCGAACGGGCATGAGTTCATCTGGTAGCGATAGATTATTTTACAAAGTGGGTTGGGGCCCAATCTTATGCGGTGTTGAAGGCTTCGCACGTCGCAAAATTCATCAGAAACAACATCATCTGTCGCTACGGGGTCCCAAACGAAATAATTTCAGACAATGGTTCCCACTTCAAGAAGGAGGTGATTGATTTGTTGGAGAAATACAATGTGGCTTTTCATAAGTCGTCTACCTACCGGCCGCAAACCAATGGAGCAGTTGAGGCCGCCAACAAGAATATCAAGCGCATGCTACAGAAGATGGTGGAAACCTACCGGGACTGGCCAGATAAGCTGCCGTTTGCTCTGTGGGGCTACAGGACTTCAATCAGAACTTCTATTGGGGCGACTCCGTACTCATTGGTTTATGGGATGGAGGCCGTTCTGCCTATTGAGATTGAGGTCCCGTCATTACGAGTATTGGCTGAGTGCCAGATAGCCGAAGCGGATTGGCAGCAGAACAGATTTGAGGAACTCATGCTTTTCGATGAAAGAAGGCTGAAAGCACTGTACCACGTCCAAGGATATCAGCGCAGAATTGCCCGGGCTTTCAACAAGAAGGTTAATTCCAGGAATTTGAAAGAAGGAGATTTGGTACTCAAAGACAACCGAGCTCCCATCTACGACCCAAGGGGTAAGTTCAGACCCAATTGGACTGGTCCTTACATCATCAAGTCAATCTGGTCTGGTGGAGCTGTGGTTCTGATGGATCTAGATGGCTTGGAGTTTTCCCAACCGATCAACATGGACAAGTTGAAGAAATATTACCCATGAGAGGCTCGCTAGGCCGAAAACCCGAAAGGGCGACCTAGGCAAAACTCAGAGCATAGAAAATTTGAAATTATAAAAACTGAGCTCGCAAGGTTGAAAACCCGCAAAGGGCGGCCTTGGCAAAAGTTAGAGCGCAAAAGGAGAGTAAAAGTACCCGAGTGAACCTAAGCCTGAACTACGTAAGGCTTGATTCCCATCTTTGGGATATGTAGGCAGCTTCATCTTGAAGTTCATCCACAATCTTTTCCCCGATCAACTTTGTCCATTTGATCATCTCAGTCATCTCTATTCATCAGCATTTGTCGTGATCTCCGGTACAGTGCTATTCAAACTAGGGGCAACTTTCCGTTGCAATGAAGTGCTGCGGTACCATTCAAACTAGGGGCAACTTTCCTGTTGCTAGGATCGGGGTTGTGCATCTCAGTGACAGATCTCAGGCATGTCCAGTTCTGATCCACATCGAAAATAGTTGTGAAAAGTTTTAATAAAAGTTGACTTTGTTCAAATTAATCTTTTCACAACTAAGACCATTTTTGGACCAAAGCGGAAAATTTTCAGTACTACAACCTTCAATTTCATTGATTTCAAAACAGAGTTCTCTTGCTCTTGCATACAATTGAAGTTGCTTTTTATTACACTCGTGAAGAAAACTTGAAAGTACTAGTAAAGCAATAAATCCGGGGCATAGTCAAGTCAGGTGTCCCTGCGCCCCCTTCCAGAGCTGGTTGAAGCCTCTGATGCCAAGCTAGGTCCAACCTGCGCTTCTTCGTTAAGCCAATCCCAGCACTCATCAGATAACATGCAATTGAAAGTAGGAGCGGGGGCCAGCAGCTCTCTATTTCCCCACGCTGCGGCCTGCCGAGCCAGCTGTGCGCCTCGAATCGGGAATGTAGCCGGATACTCTATCCCCTCTGGTGGGCAAGTCTGATCATGGCCAAACTGGCGCAGAATACGGAATGGGAAATAGAATACGCAATGAGTCAAGCCGATCAATCGAATCCCGACCTGCCGAGACATGCTGTAGCTCATTGCCGGGAGATTGAGCCAAGGACAGCGCCATGCAATGCGATCCGCCGACAAATTGCACATCCATTCAAACCACCATCCCTCATCAAGGGCGTCGACTAGGCGTTGTCGAAAGAAGTAGCCGCGGGCTGAGTAGACTGGGCAAGAGTCCACAACTTGCAATTTATCCATCAACCATATATGGGGAGGGATGAAAAATGAGAGAATGAAGAATAGAGAGATGTGCGATGAGAGAAAAGTGAGAAAAGGGTTTTGTGAGAAAAACTGAGCCTGAGGGCCGAGTGATGTGAGCAAATACATATGTGAGATTGGGTGGGAAATATTACCTGCAGCAGTAGTGGACTCCCTGCAAATCTGGTTGTCTCCCGACGGCAGAAAGCATCCAAGCCCATCAGTGTCTCGGCCAATGTCATGGCAATGCAGCTCTTTCCTTCTTTCAAGCCTTGAGCCACTTCAATCAGACGGACGCTGGATCCTCCAAAGCTTGAGGCAAACAGAAAATGAGATAACATGGATAAACAGAGGGCGTGTCGCCGGAAGCCTTGCCAATGATGGTCGCTACGGTCACCGGCATCGGAGAACCGGTAAATCAGGCTTGGGATATCCAACATTCCGTTACAAATCAGGGATCGAGCATCATGTGCGTTGAGTTCGCACATCCGCCCTAAGGTTTGGGCATAGCCAAAATTGAGTTGGGGCAAGATTTCCTCACCTCGCTCGGATTCTATCAAAACTTGAAAATCTTCAAAAGTAGGACATACCTCTTGCCCTCCGAAGCTGAAGACGTGCGTTGTCACGACCCAAACCCGGCCCTATGGGTTTAGCACCGTAACTGGCCAGTAATCCGAGATTACCGAAGGCCTGCTGAACAGTAATACAGTTAAACAGAGTACAGGGCCTGGCGGAAGCCAATACAGTAAGTAACTAGTGTCCATTGAGCTGTGAAAATCGGTATGCCAAAAACATTTTCATGCATTCATACAGTTCAAAACAGTACAGTCTATACAATCATATACAAACATTCAGTACGGGGACCTAATCCCTCGATAACAGTACGGTAAAACAGTAGACAGTCTATGCGGTGGTACAAAACAGTAAGGAGACCGATGGGGGACACAAAAACACCCCAAGCCATAGCATGGCGACTCGGAACCTCGCAGTGAGGCACATAGGCTGGCTTGACAAAACTGGGACCAACCCACGCTCTTAGCTCTGGTCTGGCTGCTGAGAACCTACATATATATATAAACAGTGAGCTAAAGCCCAGTGAATAACATAAAGCGTAAAGGGGTTTAGAATGAATGTCCTTACAGTAATGAAAACAGTTCATTTCAATCAGTATTACAGTTGTTCAGTACAATAAACAATCATATGTGGTACATCCATTAGCATAACAGTAACAGTAGGTCAAAAAGACCGAACAGTAATGATGGCCAGTCATTCAGTAAACAATATGGTTCCACAAGGGAACCGACAGAGATCTCTGTAACAGTAACAATAACAGTAGGTGCTAAGGATGCCACAGTATAGTTCAGAAATAAAGGACATACATTCATTCAGTAAATAATATCAGTACAGTAAACAGTTCAGTTCAGTATTCAAAAGATAGTCATTTTGAACATATCTTTACACAATTGTTACTCACAGAGATTGGGCTAATAGCAGCTAGAGCGCGTCCCGAGAGCCAACCCTAAACAGTTAACAAATAGAACACACACTAAGTTTCACAGTCGGGAAGGATGATAATTAAATCCCTAAATTTCCTCGGTGTAGTTCTACGTCTAAATCCTCATTAAGATGTCTTAAACTAGGCCTAAGAATGCCTAGGATGAGATGAGGATGCAAAAATACAGTTGGAAGGCATTTTTCAAAAGTTGCTGAAAACAGGGGTCTCACTCGAGCGAGCCTTCCTTCGCTCGAGCGAGGTTGCAAAATCAAAGGGTTCGCTCGAGCGAACAATCCTTCGCTCGAGCGGTCTGAAGAAACAGTAAAAGTACTGGTTGCTGATTTTTCTCGCGCGATGCTCGCTCGATGCTCGCTCGAGCGAGCTGAAGAAAAATGCAAAAGTACTGGATGCTGAAATTTTACGTGCGATGGTCGCTCGATGCTCGCTCGAGCGGAGCCCTGGACAAAGGTGCTCGCTCGAGCGAGGAAGCAAAATCTGGAATTTCCAGATTTGCCTTCCAAGCTCAAACCAAGCATTCACAACTCGATTCTCGACCTCTTAGGCCCAAATTCTGGAAAATACATCCCAAAACAATGAATAACAAGTTCCAAAAGCTAATTTGTACATGCAAGGGCCAAGAGTTGGTCAATTAAAGCCATGTTTCAAACCCATTTTCAAGAACAATTTAAAACATGCAATGCATGAGCTTTAAACCAAAATCAAGGTTCAAATCTTGCTCTAATGAGCTCAATAGTTGGAAAACAAAATGAAAACATGGACTTTGATAGAAACATGAGCATGCATGTACAATCTACCATGAATTCAACTTCAAAATGCACCAATTCAAGCATGCATGCATCAATGGAGTTCCAATTCAACATTTATGAACTAAATCATGACTTAATCTTACAATGATGCAAACACCCATGCAAGATTTAGCTCAATGACAACAATAAGGAGATGAATGTCCTACCTTAGTCTCAATTACAAGTCTTGCAAGCTCAAATTAGCAATCTATGTTACAAATCTTCAAGTTCTTCTAGCAATTCACAAGATGAGCTCATTCTCTCTTACTCTCCCTCTCTCTCACTCTATATTTCGGCTAAGACAAGGAGAATGGCTGAGGAATGTTTTAATTGAAGTGTGATGAAGTTCAACAATGTGAATAAACAAGGCCCCACCCAATGGCAAAGTGGTAATTACGTCAAACTCTTTAATTGGCTCTATTTAATCTAATTTAACCATTCCTAAACAATTTTCAGATAATTATACCATTAAATCACGAATATTCTACTGATCTCAAAACTCTAACCGGTTCCTAATTCGGCCGCCGATAAGGCCTTCAATTAGCAATTTAAACATATGAATTCAAACAGATAATCAATCAATCAAACAGATGCAATATGCAATTCAATAAATAAACTTATTCAATTTCAGTTTCGACTTCAATCAGTCCATTCAGTACTTCAGTTAATTCAATTATCAGTCATTATCAGTTCAGTTTAGCAGTAACCAGTAGCTAATTCAGTAGTTTATCGGTAATCAGTACGAGGGTTGTTACATGCGTCACTGGGTTCCAAAACCTCGCCGCGGCGTGGAGGAAAGGAAGATGCAGTGAAGTCCAGCCCAGCGTGAATAGTGCATTCAAGCCGAAACCCCGAAAGTTCAACTTTTCCGAGCCATCTAAAGAAGAGATCCAAGATGTGAGATTTTCTACAAGAAATGCCTCCATTTTTGTGCAAAACAGTGATGAAATGAATGAGTTCCAAAGTTGGAGCTTTATAGGGGGGGGGTAAAACACTATTCGGGGACAAGTGTCACAATTCTAGGAGTTGCAGGAAAGGTGGCCGGCCGGCCACCTATTCTAGCAGGCCGGCCATCTTTGTTTCAAAAACTGGCCGGCCGGCCACCTTTCAGTCCCCAGATGCAAAATGTGGTCGGCCATGCATTGGTCCTGTTTTGCCCTCCGGAAGGAAGTTTGAGGCATTTCTATGCATCGGGGATGTCGAAGGCCTCCATTTCTCTCAGTTTCGGATGCGTTCCGTCATCCAGATCGTCCGTCCGAAGTACGCTTTGTTGTATTTTGCTTATCGAGTTGTTGCTTTGTTTATCAAGTTGTAAGTTTTGTCGAGCTGTCGTATTTTGTGTTTTGAGTTGTTACTTTTTGTTTACGCAATTTTGTTAAGTCTTGTTTATCGAGTCGTTAACATTGTTGTATTTTGCTTATCGAGTTGTAAACTTGCTAAGATTCTGTTATTTCTTAGTGAGTCGAGTTGTTTGATTTGTTGCGTCGGTTCATTACCTGACTCGGTAAATACACAGTGCACATTTCCATTCAATTCCATTTTTGTGCAAAATGATGCGATGCGATGCGATGCTAAGAGTTTCAAATACAACACCTTTTCAAAAGCTGTTTCATTCCATCATGTTTTACAACAAACAAAGGTACAAGTTTTACAGAAAATAAAACTGCCTAAAAATATGCGAAGTGCTACAAACTACTAGCAGAAAGTAAAATAAAGCAGGAAATAACATCAATATCCTCGGGAGCGGGAATGAGGAGGCCCCCTCATCCTCTTTTGCGGGATAACCTCTGCACCATCATCACCATCCGGGTCGGAGCTGTCATCCTCAGGATCCCCCTCAGCCTCGCCTCCACTCCCGGAACCAAGGCCGGAGCCCCCTCCTCAGCAGATGTCTCTGACTCACGATCTGTGACCTCCCTCCTCCTCCTCATCAGGCTCTGCCTCTATAACATGTGCCCTACGTCTGCGAGACGACCCCGCTCCTCGAGCTCCTCGGAAAGGCCTAGATGGCCCTGCTCCCTGAGAAGGCCTGGATGGCCCAACTCCTCGAAAGGGCCCAGATGGCCCAGCACCTCGACCTCTCTGAGAAGGCCCGGGTGGCCCGGCCCGCGGTGCATATACAGGAGGCATCTGAAAGTGAAGAGTTCAATACATCAGTTCAAATATGAAAAGCAGATGCAAGTACAATATGCGAGTGGGGTGTGTGTCAGATGTGCTCTACACAGCCTATCAATGCAGCAGAATGTTCAAAACCAGCACGTCATCAGAAATATGCTAAATACAGGAAAGATGGACAGTACCTGCACGCCCATGATGGCTAGCTGTGCCTCCCTCCGTAGGATCATGCCCTCGAATGTGGCCAGCATACCAAGCATCTCATCCATGTACTCAACTGGAGGCTATAGATGCAAATGCAAAAACTATCAGTGAGGGAATGAATGTCCAAGTATCTGACTGATAAATCAAAGCTGTAAAACATACCGGGGGTGAATCAGGATCTCTGACATATCTGTGGTCAGGAAGAGGAGGCTCCAGCGAGACCTGGTAAGGAGTCCCAAATCGCCAACCCGTCAACTCGGTCGGCATATCTGGCCACCCAGGATGATGAAGAGTCGGAGGGATCGGGGGAATCGACCCACCCCCACCCCGAGACGTACCAGCCCTGCTAGAGGAGGGGATATCCGTAGCACGAGCCCGACTCGAAGGTGGTGCATCAGCAGGCCTCAGTGGCGGAGCACGCACTCCCGTCAAGGGAGGCATCAGATATGTGTGACGATAAGTGGCGTAGTCCCCGTTCGTAAGGTGTAGCAAAGCATCGGTGCCCTGCATAGCACTAATGACCTCCTGGGTAGAGAGTCTATCGGCAGTCCGCATAGTGGCTGGAGGTGCGGCAGGAGGGTCCTGAGAATTATACCCCCATACCTGACGCAGAAAGCGTTCCCCCAGGAACCATGCTCTACCAACCGGTCCTTCAAGCAGGAACATGTACTGGGAGTTACCCGCTCCTCCGGGATACTGGAATCGGAGACCATCGCCCAAGACCGCCCAGGGCTGCCACGTAATCTGCGGATAACCAGTGCATAAATCAATTAGAAATCGAAAATATACAGGGCAAATCAAAGATGAAAACGGAAAAGAACTGAGAGTTCTGAAATACCTCTGTCGTCCGAACAGTGTCAAAATACTGTCGCAGGTAGAAGAGAGTCTCTCGAGGCCTCGGTCGGTGCTGGCCCTCGAATACCAATGAAAATGGGGTCATAAGGGGCCCTGCCACCTCCATCTCTGGGGCTAACGTCGGAAAATATACGTAGACCCATAGCTGAGAAAAGCAGTGCGGAATGTAAATACAAAGTGCTGAGGGCAAAATACAGAATGTAAAGTGCGCCGTGTGTGCGATGTACAAGTAATGAGGAGCAGAAATGTAAATCAAAAAGACAGAAAGTACCTCCCAGGCTCTCCAATAGCCGCCGAGTAAGTCTCCCCGCCCGCAAGAGGCCGCGCTCATGTAACAATAGAGGGTAGCCAGGCCAGCGCCGCCCCAGTCATACCGACCGACCTGTGATAGGTCCACCAGGGCGCTCAAGAGATATAGCCCGACCGTGTTCCCTCTATCGGCGAACAGAGTCGTCCCGAAGAGGAACATAAGGAAACCGCGGGCATACTGCTCCGCCTCCTCAGGAGACCCGGGCTCCATCCCCTCCCTCCGAAAATGGGAAGAGAACCAGGTGTAGCGGACTCTCCCAGAAGCTCTGTCCACAGGCGGGCGGGCCCCCAACAGATGTACCCAAGCGGCCTCCCATTCGCCCATATCCTCGTCATAAGGAATAGGCCAACCTCCTATGTCCAGACCGGTAAGTACAGCAAAATCTAGCGGGGTCATGGTCAGATCCCCGGTGGCAGAAAAGTGGAAGGAATTGGTGGTGTCCCACCATCTCTCCACCAAAGCGGCTAGCAGTGTCCTACTGGCAGGGCAATGTGATAACCCCATGCAGAAGGCCCCGAACCCTGCTAAGTCAACTAAATCCCGAACAGCCTCCGGGAGCTCGGTATACCACTCTCTCGCAACAGTGGAGCCGTATCCTCGTACGGTACGAGAGCCAACCTGCATTCAGAATGAATGCATGTGTCAGTATGAAATGAATGAGCTGTGTGCAAATGAAATGAAAGAGCCGTGTGCAAACGCAAATAAATGAACTGTGTGTTCAGAAAATCAAAATATGGGCTGCGTGTTCGCTTTAATCTGGGCTGTGTGTTCAGAAAATCAGTGGTCTGGGCTGTGTGTTCAGAAAATCAAAATATGGGCTGCGTGTTCATCTCAAATGTCTGGGCTGTGTGTTCAGAAAATCAGTGTTTTGGGCTACGTGTTCAAATCTTAATTAGTGGGCTGCGTGTTCGCTTGAATCTGGGCTGCGTGTTCATCTCAAATGTCTGGGCTGTGTGTTCAGAAAATCAGTGTTTTGGGCTGCGTGTTCAAATCTTAATTAGTGGGCTGCGTGTTCGCTTGAATCTGGGCTGTGTGTTCAGAAAATCAGTGTTCTTGGACTGTGTGTTCAGAAAATCAGAGTTTGGGACTGCGTGTTCTACTCTCAGTCAGTGTGTGCCGTGTGTTCACCTTCAAATTCGGGCTGTGTGTTCGACAAATCAGTGTTCTTGGACTGTGTGTTCAGAAAATCAGAGTTTGGGACTGCGTGTTCTACTCTCAGTCAGTGTGTGCCGTGTGTTCACCTTCAAATTCGGGCTGTGTGTTCGACAAATCAGTTGGGGCTGTGTGTTCTACTCTCCATCAACTAGGACTGTGTGTTCAAAAAATCAGAGTTTAGGACTGCGTGTTCTACTCTCAATCAGTGTGGGCTGTGTGTTCTACTCTCCATCAACTTGGACTGTGTGTTCAGAAAATCAGAGTTTGGGGCTGCGTGTTCTACTCTCGATCAGTGTGTGCCGTGTGTTCACCATCAACTTGGACTGTGTGTTCAGAAAATCAGAGTTTGGGACTGTGTGTTCTACTCTCAATCAGTGTGTGCCGTGTGTTCACCATCAACTAGAACTGTGTGTTCAGAAAATCAGAGTTTGGGACTGTGTGTTCTACTCTTAGTCAGTGTGTGCTGTGTGTTCACCTTCAAATTCGGACTGTGTGTTCGACAAATCAGTGTTTGAGCCGTGTGTTCAATTCTTAATTAATGTGTACCGTGCGTTCACAATCAATCAATGAGCCTAGTGTTCAGAAATTCAAGTGTTTAAACCACATGTTCAGGATGCAAGCAAAGTACTATGTCATAGGCTAAACTGTGTGTTCAAGCATGGCAAAGGTATGAAATGCACGAAAAATACAGAAAATGAAGTAAAATACCTCTCGTGCCTCGTAAGAAAGGTGATGCTCCGGCTCTCGTAGAAGTAGATCTCCGGGTGCCCGATCATTGAAGTCAGTAAAATGACGAAAAATGGCCCGCGGAAGAATGTGCACCGACGGGGCGTATCTCTCGGGAATAAAGGGGCGGACCCTCGGGGGCAGCGTCATGATATCGAAATCATCCCCGGCACCTGGAGGACCTCCACCATGAGGGAAATTACCCTCCATTTCGAAAAATCTGCAAAAGGAGCAAAAATAAGCAAAAATGAGCCAAAATTGGAAAAAGTCAACAAAAGTCAACTCTCGGGAAATGAAAAAGTCAACAAAAGTCAACTCCCGAGAAAATATTCCAAATATTGAGACAAACTTACCTCAAGTGGTGAAAATGAGAAAAGAAGCCCCGAAATCAAAATTTAATCGGTCCAAAGTGCTTAAAATTGAATGTTTTTACGAAAACAACTTGCGTGGGAGGTTGAAAAGCGCGTATAAAGTGCAGATCTGAAGGAAAAAATGGTTTGGGAAGCAAGGGGAAAGTTTTCGCAGCTGTGGGTGTGATCTCGAAGTGAATGGATGAGAGAATATAAAGAAAATGAGGTGAAAAGACAAAACTGCCCCCTGTTTTGGACAGGTAGCCGGCCGGCCACCTTTTTTGGCTGGCCGGCCATTTGCTTTTTTGAACCTAGCTGGTGGCCTCCCCTTGGGAAACCACCTGGCCGGTGGTGTTCCCCACATGCCCACCTAGCTCTCTGCAAATTTTGAGGAAGATTGGAGTTCCCGGGACCTGAAAAAGTTCAAGAAAAGTGTACTTTCTGGCGCGAAATTGCTCCGCCGGAACTTCAGCTGCAATTTCTGACATGTGTCTCATCATTACTCATCAAAATCAGAGTGTATCCTTTTTGAGCATGTTGTAACCTCTCCGGGAGGTGAACCAGAGGCCGCGATCGAGTCGCCTTCACCGAAATGCGCGTTTCCTTACTCGTTGTTTCGCAACAAACGGGTACCCGTGTTTATGCTCGTTTTGCATTGTTGTGCACATAACTTGCATTCTCATGAGCATTTTGCATTGTCATGCATGTTTTCTTGGTGTACCATACCTCTGTGCTCGAGCATGCATTGTCACGCATGTTCCTTTCTCGCATTGTGATACATTCACTCGCCGACACTGCGGGTGTCAAACTTTCGGAATCACAGGAATCACATTGAATATATGTTGTTAGCATATTGTTCTTGTTGAATTTCTTTCTTTTGCAGGCACGATATTGTATGTACGGTTCATTTGAGGCTGGTGCGACCAGACGAAGCGCGCAGGTATCGTATCTTCTCCGTGTGAGACGCGACGAGAATTGAATAATTCTCCGCATTCCTAACTGCATGAAATGTAGTTGTTGCTTTGCATTCTTGCTTAAAACTGTTGCATCTATTTGCGAATACTTGCTTCATTACAGTTTGCTGCACTTGCATGATCATTAAGTTACATCTGGCTCCGTGCATATCGCTTTGCATTTTACCCTCCGCCTGCGGGCACATATCTCTGTGCATCTTGTATGATTGTCTAAGTCTTCGGCCTTGTCAAAAATGGGTCGTCTCTAGGCTTTGACATTCACTCCCGTCACTTGTGACTTCCGAGTTCTGTCAAAGAGGGGCAATTGTAGACACCCCACTTTTGACCGACCTTAAGACTCAGACGTCACCGATTGAGCGCTCGGTGATGTTGCATATTGTGCTCGTTCAGAAGTCTCAGAGTCACGGCCGTGAGCCTTGCCTCCGGACTTCCGAACCCTCTTCTATACCTTGTCTCGGTTTGCGAACCAGACTCGGTTTTCTCTGTTTCTCTTCCTGAAGGGAGGGAGAGGTCTCGTAGACCATCTCTCAGTGGCCGTAGGCTACATTTCGTGGCCGTAGGCCATTTTGCCCATTTCGGAGCCCGGTTCCCGGTTTTCGGAGCCGTCAGGCCGTGTACCTCGGTTCGGGGCCGTCTAACCATCTCCGATTCCTCCGATTTTTGGCATACATCTTATTTACTCCCTTTCGAGGGACACTGAGGTCTGAGAGACCCACTTCGTGGTCGAATGCCACTTTCGTTGCTTAACAGCCTATTTTTGGGACCCCGAATTGCGTGTTCTGGCCCCCGAGCATTCGTTTTGCATCGGTTTTCGTTCATTTTTGGCAGGTACCTCTGTTTTATCACCAGGAAGGTCACTGAAGGGTGGGAGGCCAGCAATTGTCTCAGCAACCAGTTATGTTCCTCCGGCGCCCTCCGACGCCCGTTTTTCTCACTTCCGAGCCAATGTTGACCACCCTAGGAGCATTTTCTTCAAGCCCAAACCACATATTTGTGTTGTACACATATGGGAGGACCCTAATATCACATGCCGGCCAGTAACTCAACTTGAACCTTTTGAACCCCTCCTAAAAGTGGCATACTCTCTCCTGTTTTAGAGTTGCCAATTTCCAACCACAGGGTTGTGTTGAGGAGACCTGGGAGGACACCAATATCTGGTGGCCGGCCAGAAATTGTTTTGGACCATTTTGCCCCTTGGCCGGCCGGCCATAGAGGGTGGCCGGCCGGCCACCTGCAACAAAAATAGCAGGCCGGCCATGATCCTTGGGATGTGTGCCTTGCAGCTGTATAGTTTTTTCCCCCAAAATATCTGATTTCGGGGGGACTTTGATAGAGAGGGGAACTTAATCCCATTTCTCTATACATTTTTCCTTCCCTTTCTCCTCCATCCTTGCACACATACAGCAGCTCCCTCTCTATCTCAAGGGTTGAAAAACTTGCTTTGAGCATATACATACATATCTCTCTATTTCTCTCTCATTTTTCTCAAGTTTTGGCTCCATTTCTTCACTACCACCAAGCACCACCATCACCACTCCATTTCCAGAAGCTTGGGGAGCTTTCCAGCAGCTAGGAAGCAACATTCCTTGGTCCAAGAGGTAGCAAAGAAGTGATCTTCAAGGGTAAGTGTCAATCTCCCTCTTTTGTAGCACTTTTTTGTCCTATTTCTTAGCCCTCTTTGCTTGCTGTTTTGGGCTCCGACCCTAACTAAAAGGGTCATTTTTTTGAGCCATTCTTCATGTTTGTTTAAGGGCTCAACCCTGTTTGAGCCCTCCATTTGGTACTTGCTTCAATACCCTCTTGTATGCCATTATTTTGCATGATATTTCTAGCCTATGTGTGATCTGTTTTTGAGCATAATATAAAATGTGAGTGGGCTTATTTTGAGCCCCTCTACAACATTGTAGAAGGGCTCAACACTGTTGGGGGCCTCCATGTAGCACTTACCATTATACCCCTCTTTGGCCCCCATTTTTGCATGCTTTTTTAGGCTTATCTAGCTTCTGTTTTCGGCCATCATCAGAACTGAAAATGGACATATTTTGACCTTTTGGCATATTTCATTAAGGGTCTTTGGCTGTTTGGTGAATTCTTTGTATACTTCATGTTATACCCCTTTGTTGGCCTATATCTTGCATTGCATTTTGAGCATGTTTGTATACTGATTTGGGGCTTGTCATCTACTGTAAATGTTCATATTTTTGGTCCCTCTTCAGTGTTGTAGAAGGGTATTTTTCTGTTTGGGCTTTGTATCTACCACTTGCTTCATTGCCTCCCTTGCGGAGCCACTTTTGCATGCTAATTTTGCCCTATCTATGCTCACTGTTTGGCCATTTTTAAACTGTAAAAATGCTTTTTTGGGGCTTCCTTGCTTCTGTCTTAACACTTCATGTGCAAATCATGCATGAATTGCATAGCTATAGGCCATTTCATGTGCTTAATTCCATGTTTCGGGACTCGTTCCTTGCATCGGGTTTCATTTCGCCATGTTTCGGGGGCTGTTTTGCCCCTCATTTTGCCACTGATTTTTGCATGTTTGCATACCATATTCCATGTCTTTGCCATGTCTCATTAGAGTGGCATTTCGGTGCCTGAGGGTCCGTCCTCGGTTTGCGTGCACGCGTGCACGCATTTCGAGTTGTCTTGTTTTCATCTGATGGCCTCCTATGTGAGTGTGGCTGAGGCTCTCTTATGTTGGTGTAAGCCCATTATTGCATTGCGTATGCCATTTCATCCATAGCATTGTGTATGCCCGGTTGTGTATTACCTCGTATAGCGTGTATGCCATTCCATGACATCGTGTATGTTAGGGTTACATATTAGCTATATTTCATGCATATCATGCATATTGCATCATGTTCGGGATAGGAGTTAACCCGAGCACGGGAAACGAGGCGCGTTTCGTACTCCGAGCGACGGAACGGGTCTCAATTCCCAAGTCACCGACACTCCGGATTATCCATGATGGAGTTAGGTTTTGTTGTGTGTTCATATGCATTCATCCTATATTGAGTTGTGCAATTTGGCTCCTCGGCCATCATACATCGATATGCGTGATTGGTGGCATGAGGATCGAGGCATGCATATATTTGCGAAATACATTGCTATGCCCCTTTCCTGCTCTCTGTTGCAGCAAAATGAAGAATCAACAACTTTTCGAAGTCTGGCACGCATTTTGAGAAACATTGCAAACAGAGGCTAATTGGGGCATCCCAGTAGATTTCCGCGCAAAGCAGCCCAAACATGCATCATTTCATCATCCGGAGTGGAGTCAAGGCAGTCCCTAGCTTGCATGCCAGTTTATAGTTTTTCTTAGTTAATTTGTTAATTAATTAGGAATTTGTATTATTCGGACTGTACTATTCGTTCATTTGGGACTGTATAATTATTTATTCGGACCCTCTGTGCGAGGGCATAATTGTAATAAGTGTGGGTGAGTGTGATGTATGTCTTCCAACCCCACGTCTTTCTTCCCTTTTATTTATCTGCTTATGATGGTTAGATTAGGGCATATTTCAATTAGCATACAATATGACAGCATGTTTTGCATCATTCATCTGTTTTGTATGCACCGGGCTTGGCGCATCATACTAACTGCATTTGTATTTCAATTCCAAATTGAATACTTGATAGCTGTTGCATCTCATATGCCATGTTTTAGAATAGCCGAGCCTGCTATAGTTTGCATCTTTGCATGTGTTGCATTAGGCATTCCGTATATTTAAGATCATGCATGATTTCTAATTTAGCTTCTGTTTTGGCTTGGAGTACTCGGTGAGTTTTATGCTTTAGCATCCTTGCATGCGTGTGAGTGTTGCCATGAGTAGCATGCTTACCATGAGGCTATGTGCTGATGTGATATAACTGCCTTGAATGCCTGTGGGTGGAGGTTGGGTTATTTGGATTGGAATAATTCATCGACTGTTTTAAGCCCACCTGAGGGTGGCAAAATCTGCATTTTAAGCCTACCTGCGGGTAGCAAACCATCTTTCAAAAAACAAACATGAAATGTTTTGTTCCAATTCAGGCGGCCCGGTCTATATTTGTTTGCTGCAAGCATCACATAGTAACCTAGGCTAATAACCGGAATAAGAACTCACAATGTTTTCAAAATAGGATATCATGGTTAGTAGAGGCCGGTTTTTGACCGGGCGAGCGGGGGTGCTCACGAAGTGACCTTCCCCAATCGTACCCAAGTTCCCGAGCCGAGGCAACTTTGGTGATGACGGACATGTGGCCTTTGGCACCGAGTTAGGGTTTCCTAAATTTCCCATTTAAAAAATATTTAGGTGGCGACTCTGTATCTGGCAAAGCAGTCCATGTTTGGCACTTCTTTCAAAAAAATCTGTTTTCAAAACGATTTGCCGGATTTGGACTCTTTGGTTCGAGATTTAGAACCGTGATACAAAATCGAGTCCGAGCTGTAGCGAGGTCCCCCGCGGGCTTGTTACAGCGGCCCGAAGCCCGACCGCAGCCCGAGGCAGGCTTGGCCCGACCCGTGACAATGTGAATATTCACATTGACATGTTAACATTCACATTGATAAGAGTACAAAATTGGCCCGCAGCCCATGGGCGGCCAAAAGCCCGCCCGCGGCCCGGCCCATTGACAATGTGAATATTCACATTGACATGTTAATATTCACATTGATAGGAGTGTAAAATTAGCCCGCGCCCCGTGGCTGCCCGAAACCCGCCCATGCCCCGTGGCGCGGCCCGGGACGAGCTTGGCCCGGCCTGTTGACAATGTGAATATTCACATTGACATGTTAACATTCACGTTGATAACAGTATAAAATTGGCCAGTGGCCCGTGGGCGGCCCGAAGCCCGACCGCTGCCCGAGGCGGGCTTGGCCCGACCCGTGACAATGTGAATATTCACATTGACATGTTAACATTAACATTGATAGGAGTGTAAAATTTGCCCGCTGCCCGAAGCTCGCCCGCGGACCGGGGTAGGCTCACCCTGGGCCGCCCACGGGCTTTGGGCCTCCCATGGGACGCGAGTCAATTTTACACTCTTATCAATGTGAATGTTAACATGTCAATGTGAATATCACATTATCAACGGGCCGGGCCCCCCAGGGCAGCCCACGGGCAGCAGGCGGGTTTCGGGCCACCCACAAGCCGCGGGCCAATTTTACACTCCTATCAATGTGAATGTTAACATGTCAATGTGAATAGTCACATTGTCACGGGCCGGGCCGGGCTGGGCTCGCCCCGGACCGCCCACGGGCTTTGGGCCCCCATGGGACGCGAGTCAATTTTACACTCTTATTAATGAAAATGTTAACATGTCAATGTGAATATTCACATTGTCAACGGGCGGGCCGGGCCCGCCCCGGGCAGCCCACGGGCCGCGGGTGGGTTTCGGGCCGCCCATGGGCCGCGGGCGGGTTTCGGCCCGCCCACAGGCTGCGGGCTAATTTTACACTCCTATTAATGTGAATGTTAACATGTCAATGTGAATATTCATATTGTACATGGGCCAGGCCCCTACACATTGACGATATGAACATTCACATTGATAGTGTGAACATTCACATTAGGGGTATTTTGGTAATTATGTCACCCATAAGATTTATTGAAACATAAAAAAATAATGTGAGCTAAATGGAACATAAGTAGATGAAAAGGGTATTTTGGTCTTCTTATCTCAAATAGGACCTAATGGAATAGTCAAAAAGAATATGGGTTTGATGGAATAAAGCTCTTAGAAAGTGGATTTATCAAAAAAGCTCCCTATAATATATATATATATATATAGATAGATTTATCTATTTTACTAGATTATAATTCTTCCAAAAATTATATGATGCCACTACATGTTTTAAATACATTAATTTAGACATTAATTCGTGTAAAAAATGTATTTATGACATGGGTAGGCTTTGATGGCTTGAAAGATGTGATTGTGTTGCAACAATGCTCAAGCGAAGATTTGTTTGGCTCATCTTTGAATCTTTCTTTAATCCTTTTTTAATTTTTTATGATCATTTTTAATTAACATTTATTTTTTAGATGTTAGAACTGGGTTTGAATTCTGTCGAAACAAAAAAAAAATAAAAAATACAATAAATTTTGACTTTTTACGAAAAGATGTGCAGAAAAGTAGAGAGGTGATGTGACTAGTTTTAGTTGGCTTTTTAGCTTTTTGGCTAAAATAGCCAGTCCCCAAACGAGGCCTAAGAACAAAACAACAAAATTCAATAATGAATAGGTAAGCCAATGGGTACTAAAATGCTGTAATGCTATAAAACCGAATGAATTACACATCAACTACTCACACCACACATTAGAGCAAAGAACAAGAACGGATTAATATTTCACAAACGATCATTCACTTGTTTGTTACATAAATATCCATAAACAAACATCCAATCGAAAACTTTTATTAATATTTCACAAAAGATCAATGCAGAGTCCACTGCATCCAATGCTAAGGATTTCATGTCTTTCTATTCCTCCATTTTGATGATGCATCGAATGCTTTCCCCTTTTAGCATGTATTCGAAGGCCTTGTTGATCTCTGAGAATGGGATTTGATGAGTGATGAACTTGTCCAGTTTAAGTTCCTGCAAAGTCAAAAATTTAGGCAAATAAGAGTTACACATTTCGAGCTTTCATAAGCACTATGGGCATAGAGATTTGCAAAGTGGGATTCAGAAACTCACTTTGTTCATGTATTTTTTAACAACAGAAGGAATGTCAGATCGGGGTTTGTAGTTTCCGAAGAAAGTGCTCTTAAGTGTCCTCTTATTTGGGAAATTCACACTGTCTGTCTTGAACACAGCATCTTTGTGAGGGACTGCCGCAAGAACAGCAACACCCCAGCCCTAAAATGGCAGGTTGTAGTCTATCAGCATTCAAAATGACATATATACATTTATATGTTGTAGTCTAGAACACCACTTTGTTGTCAATGAAAAAGAGGGAAAAAAAAAAAAAAGAAAGTGACAATTAAAGTAGTGGAAAGTAGGGGAAACATACATCATGGACACATTCAAATGCCGAGATCATGGCCTCAGTGCTTCCAGTACATTCAACGCTTCTGTCCACTCCTCCATTGGTCATCTCAGAAATCACCTGAAGAGAAAGTCAGGAAGAAACTTGATCAAATACTTGAGAATGAAGGGGAAGATTTTACAAGTACAAATGAGAAGTGTAGAACTGTACCTCTTGAACTGGTTTGTTGTAGTCTTTGGGGTTTACAAATTCTGTCACACCAAACTTCTTTGCTGTTTACCCAAGAGACGGAATGAGAGAGAAATATTTAATATTAGAAATTAAAGTCCATTATATTTTAACTGCAATGTGGATCAAAATGATTGTGCCTTTACTCTTGTATTATATGATGCCTTTATTCATATTTTACTATTATTATTCAAGAAATGCTCAATGATGACAAAATGGAGGTTACATGTCGCCTATGTTGCACGTTTGAACCAAATTTAGATGCAATTGGCCCATCAAAATCAGCAAATGCCTACCGTTCTCCTGGTTGTGTTTTCATCATTTTTAGTATTTTCAAAACAAGAACAATGAAAAGTTCAAAAGTACTCATTACTTTTCATGTTATGATGTGACACTTATCATATTATTAAAATGAAGTAGATATTTTCTCAAATTCTAAAGTTCCATTATTACAAGTCACATTAGTTAGCAACAAAAGTTTACAAATTTTGCTAGTTATAGTCTAACATTTATCCAAAAAATAAAACTGGTTTTGAAAAATATTTCGCCAAACAAAGAAAACAAAAAATAGAAACTCAACCAATTTAGAAAAGTTGTGAAGAAAGGCATGCTGGTGTAGGGATTTAAAGAATTTAATGGAACAAAGATGCAATCGACTAAGGCATAGTTTGGGAAGTTGGTTTTGGTGGGTTAGGGGCTAAAATAGCCACAAAAAACAAAATAGGCTATTTTAGCCAGAAAAAACAAAATAGTCTATTTTAGCCACAAAAAACAAAACATCAAATCCAACCCATAATCATTACACTCCCCTCTCACAAAAAAAGTCAAAAAAGCCAAAAAGTCAAAAAGCCCTTCCCAAACCAGGCTTTTTAGCCCCAGGCTAAAATAGCTAAAAAGCCAAAAAGCCAACTCACTTCCCAAACGGAGTGTAAGACAGATTATAAATGCAAGTAAGAAATGATGCAACAACACAAATACTATAGTTAGTTTTATGAAAGTAAAATTGTATCAAACACTACTATAAATATAATGCTTCCTAGTCCCGCTATGTGATCACCAACCTTGTTTATATCTGTTAGAATTCGAATCCACACCAATGATCCTTGAAGCACCAGACACTCTGGCTCCTTCTGCAGCCTAATCACACAAAATTACCATCAAATATAATATTGATTAGATACATTTGGCTAACAGAGACACTCAATAATCATATTTATAAGGCAATTAGAGAAGAGAAAAAAAAGAAAAAAAACTGACAGCTAGGCCTACAGCTTTGAATCCGAAGACAGCCACAGTTGAGCCCTTTTTTGGCTTGGCAACATTCACGGTGGCACCAAATCCTACCCAAAACAAAATCCATTTGTTTACTAGAACAATATGAATTGAATGGTCCGGCAATGATCAACTCTGTAATCAGTTATTAGAATCAATAAGCCTTTAAATCATTCATCTGAATTTTTTTGAAAGCCTTCTTATTGGATGATCATGGTACTTTCCAAAACACAATCAATCCCTTGAAATCTCTTGATGGAAGCTTGTTGATATCTTCTTATTATAATGCAAATTGATGGCACAAGGCAAACGCAAAAGGGATTGACATTAAAATTGGATTATCAAATTGATGGAACAAGGCAAACACAAAAGGGATTGTTGTACCTGTGGAGATTCCACAACTAAGAACACAAACTTTGTCGAGAGGAGCGCGGGGGTTAATCTTGGCAAGACAACCAACGTGGAGTACCGTGTACTGGCTGAAGGTGGATGTTCCAACAAAATGGAAAATTGGTTTGCCATTGATTGAGAATCTTGATTTTTGATCAGGGATCATCACTCCCCTATCTGTGTTGACCCTAAGGAGATCACACAAGTTGCTCTCTTCAGATTTACAGTGAGCACATTCCTTGCATTCCCCTGTAAAGACTGGAAGGACATGATCACCCAGTGCAAGATCAGTCACTCCCTCTCCTACACTCTCCACAATCCTGCAAATCCACAAAAATCAACAAAATTCATATTTTCAATCCATAATTAGATAACCCATTTCATTTTATGCTTCAAAAATTAACAAGAACAAACAATTTGATTGAAATTAAGACTTTCTTGGAAAGAAATCAACTTACCCTCCTGCCTCGTGGCCGAGGATTCGAGGAAAGATGGGCTTTTGGCCCTGCAAGATTGAAAAGAACCAATGGTGGCTTGAATTTATTGAAATTTGTTGGTGATACTTACAAATAAAACACCAGAAAATACACGAAATAAAAGTTACAACAATTAATATAAGGGCTGAGGCGGGGAAAATTCGCTCTCTTTAAGGAGATTCAAGCCCTCTGCGGTTGGGCAAAGCCTCACACCGGTGCAGCAGAAAAAACCTTGACTTGTCCCCCCAGGATACAACAGCCCGACAAAGTCGTATGGTTCACCAATACTGCACAATTGGTTGAACCCAAAGCTTTATCACACACACCCTTTTTTATTTGCCTGATAATCTCACACAAGTCATAACAAAGCAACCCAAAACTTCTTCACCTCTCGTGTCCCTCTAGACAGGACCTAAGCTCAATATATAGGAGAATCTATCTTGGTGGATAAGAAAAGAAGGACTTGACCAAGACTTGGTGACTTACCTGGAAGTCTTGGAAAGGATAAGCAAGAGGAGACAAAGACCAAGACTAGGAAGACTTAATGGATAAGTTTTGCAAGGCCTTATCTTGTAAGGCTTTGGATGGATAAGCATGGTGGACTTGAAAAGGATAGTCTTGGTGGACCAAGACCAAGACTTGGATAGATAGGAGACTAAGAGGAAAAGAAAAGAAAAACCAACAAATAACACATTATAATATTAAAATACCTGCTAACATTCCCCCACCTATTTTAATATTATAGGTAACAAAAATTGAGATTATTAGGCAAATAAGGATATTATGCATCATGGTAGGTGTGCTCTACATTGAACCTCCATTAATGAAACAATAATATCTACCCCAGAGCCAATAGCATGCTCAGCATTGAACTATGACTACTTAAGGGAAATAAATAATTATTGCACGCACATAATATTCCAGGTGTTCACAAAAGCTTTAAAAGCTAGCACATTAGGGCTTTGTGCGATCCCAGGATTCATGAGTGTATTTGAGAATTAGCCTAAATCTCATAGGTAGCGGCCCCACTACCACACTCACATAGGTGAATTCTGTCAAGGGTGTTCCTGTAACTATGGCACCCCACTCAATAAGAGCTACAGAAATTCATTAAGAGTTCTTTTAATAACTCAACCTCTACAACGTTACAGGATAAATGCACTTACATCATAGGGATAGGTAAAAAGTAATTTAGTGCATTTCTCAC
The DNA here is from genome assembly GCA_030407325.1 of Camellia japonica. Classification (NCBI taxonomy): domain Eukaryota; kingdom Viridiplantae; phylum Streptophyta; class Magnoliopsida; order Ericales; family Theaceae; genus Camellia; species Camellia japonica. The sequence goes on along the minus strand of JAPPVO010006363.1, from coordinate 9,720 downwards.
GGCCATCATATGATCGTTTTTCTCATTGAACCCAGTTACAAGATCTCTGGTCCCTGGGTTGAGTATCCTTATACATGGCTCCTACTATATTCAATGGGCTTCAACCCCATCCCCCTCGATGTATTCCAGACTCTATCTCTTGCTAAGGCCTTAGTTAATGGATCTGCAAGATTATCACCAGATTTAATATAATCCACATTTATGATGCCATTATTCATATAAGATCTCACAGTATTGTGTTTTCTTCTGATAGGTCTGGATTTACCATTATAATAACGGTTATTAACTCGACCAATTGCTACGGTGCATCACAATGAATCAATATAGGTGGAATCGGTTTTTCCCAACAAGAGATTTCATTTAACAAATCTCTCAACCAATTTGCTTCTTTACTAGCTGTAGCTAAAGCAATAAGCTCAGCCTCCATTGTTGAATTAACAATAATGGTTTGTTTTTTCAATTTCCAACTTATAGCACCACCTCCCAATGTAAATAAGTAACCAGTGGTTGATAATGAATCACCTGACAAGGTATTCCAATCGGCATCACTGTAACCTTCAAGTACTGCAGGATACTTATTATCAAACAAGCCATATTTTATGTGTACCAGATAAATATTTCATAATACGCTCAATGGCTAGCCAGTGATCGCTGCCAGGCTTGCTAGTAAACTTGCTAAGTACTCCAACTGCATAAGCAATGTCAGGTGTAGTACAGTCAGTCGCAAAGCGCAAGCTACCAATCATACTAGCATATTCCTTTTGATTAATTACATCCTCATCATTTTCAACAGGAAATAAACGCACATGAGGATCAAAAGGAGTAAGAACATGCTTGCAGTTATAAAAATTATATTTTCTCAAAATTTTTTCAACATAATGCGACTGATCAAGAAATATACCATCACAGGTTTTGGTAATTTTCATTCCCAAAATATAATTAGCCTCACCAAGATCTTTCATATCAAAATGGCTACTAAGCATATTTTTAGTTTCCACGATAATATGCAAATTAGAGCCAAATATAAGTAAATCATCCACATAGAGGCTAATAATGACATGTGAATTTTCTTTAGATTTATAGTAAATGCATTTATCACATTCATTCGTTTTATAGCCATTCTCAGTCATGCAGGAATCAAATTTCTCATGCCACTGTTTAGGGGCTTGTTTTAAGCCATAGAGGGATTTAACTAGCTTGCACACTTTGCTTTCTTGACCGGGTTCCACAAAACCCTCAGGTTGATCCATATAGATTTCTTCACCCAGGTCTCCATTTAAAAAGGCTGTTTTAACATCCATTTGATGAATTTTTAGATCATGAATTGCAGCCACTGTAATTAATAATCTAATGGATGTAACTCTAGTAACCGGAGAAAATGTATCAAAAAAGTCAAGATCTGCTTGTTGTTTAAAACCTTTTGCAACAAGCCTTACTTTATATTTATCAATAGTTCCATCTGGTTTAAGTTTTTTTTCTCAAAACTCATTTACAGCCAATAGTTTTACAATCTGGTGGTAAATCTACTGATACCCAAGTTTTATTGGATAATAATGATTCCATCTCATCATTTACAGCCTCGTTCCAAAAAACAGAGTCAGGAGATGCCAAAGCTTCTTGTAAAGTTAATGAAGTTTCCTCCACATTAAAAACATGATAATCAGGGCCAAAATCTTTTTCTAATCTGGCTCTTTTACTCCTTCTAGGTTCAAAAACTATAGGATCTTGGTTTTGTAAAAGAGGAGTAGAGGAACCAGTTTCAGATAAAATATTTTCTTGATAATTTTGACCCCCACCATTTTTAGATTTAAAAGGAAATTTTTCTTCATGAAAAATTGCATCACCTGATTCAAAAATTATTTTGTTTTCAATATCAAAAAATCTATAGGCTGTACTATTTGTTGCATATCCAAGAAAAGCACAAGTGGCAGCTTTCACACCTAATTTAGGTCTTTTAGGGTCCACAAGTCTAACAAAGCTAGACAACCCCAAACCCTCAAATCTCAAATTTGGCTTATGCCCTTTCCACAACTCAAAAGGTGTAACTTTGTTTTTTTATGTGGCATTCTATTCATAACATAACATGCAGTTAAAATTGCTTCTCCCCACAAATTTGAGGGAGCACCTGCTTCAATTAGCATAGCATTTGTTAAATCAGTTAAAGTTCTATTTTTCCTTTCTGCTACACCATTTGATGCAGGTGAATATGGTGGAGTAGTTTCATGGATTATTCCCAAAGACTGAGCAAACGAGTTGAATCCAAAAGATTCATACTCCCAGCCTCTATCACTTCTATACCTTTTAATCTTTTTACCGAAATGATTTTCAACTTCAAGAAGGAATTCTTTAAATTTTTCAAAAGCATCACTTTATTTTTCAACAAGTATACATAAGTATATTTTGAAAAATCATCAATAAAAGTGATAAAATATCTATTTCCACCACGTGTTAAAATTCCTTCAAATTCACATAAATCAGTGTGAATTAATTCTAACAATTCAGTATTTCTCACTACACTTTTATGAGGCCTTTTAGTTATTTTTGCTTGACTGCAAACTTCACATTTCTCAAACTTGTTGGGTAGTCTGGGAATTAATCCTAAACTACTCATGACTCCCACATATCGGCTATTAATATGACATAGACGAGCATGCCAAAAATTCATAGAAGACAGCATGTAAACAGAAACATGTGCTTTCTTATTCTCAACATTTAATTTAAACATTCCATCACAGGCATACCCTTTCCCCACAAATATGCCTTTTTTAGTAATTACATATTGGTCAGATTCAATAGTCTGTTTGAAACCAGCTTTGTTGAGCAAATAACTTGACATCAAATTTTTTCTCATGGACGGTGTGTACACACATCTTTTAAAACAAGCACACGTCCAGAGGTAAAGTTCAGCTCAACATCCCACACCCGAGCACCTTGGTTAAACTGGAGTCACCAAGCATAACAGTCCTCTCCTCATTAAAAGGAGTGAAATCTTTGAACCAATCTTTATCATAGCAGACATGCCTATTGGCACCAGAGTTTGCCCATCACCCTTCCACAGATTGAACCATAAAAATATCTGTGATCATAGCCACAAATGGTTCCTCGGTAACATTAGCCTGTGGTCGAGACTGTTGTTTCCGAAATTTGCAAGTTCGAGCAATATGCCCACTTTTGCCACACACAAAACATGTCACATTTGTTAAATCTTGTGAAGGGGGTTCTTGGTTCCATTTCTTTTGCCTCAGGTAATTTTTATTTTGTGGCCTTCCAGTATTTTTCCAAATTTTCTTAACTGGCTTCAAGTGACTAATTTTATGAAATCGACCTTTAGGTAAAGTATTTCTAGAAGTTAAATTTACCTTTGCAGTGGAATGCTCTTGTGTCATAAGCGCATCTTGTCCTCGTGCTTCCTCCTCCACCCGAATCCGTGTGATTAAAGTCTCCAAGGATGTCTCTTTTTGCTTGTGACGCATCGACTTCTGGAACTCCCTCCAAGATGATGGAAGTTTTGTCAACAATACCTGCTACAACAAGATTGTCTCCAATTTTGATGCCTTCAGATCTAACTTCAGCCACTAGCATCTGAAAATCTTGAACTTGCTCCACCACTGATTTTCCATCTATCATCTGATAGCGGAAAAAAAACGGCTTGCAGCATATTTTTTAGCGCCTGCCTCTTCAGTGTCATATTTGTTCTACAAGGCTTTCCAAATTTTCTTGGCAGTGGTGTAAGTAGTATCATAATAATCATAAAATTGATCTGAAAGACAATTCAAAAGATAGTATCGACATTATACTCATCTGTGTTGTATTTTTCGATTTTTTCAATATGAGCAGCATACTCCTCGTTGGTCATCGCTTCAGTGGGGACTTTGTTTGGATTTTTCTTACTTAGGATATACGCCACCTTGAAGAGACTGAGGTAGAAAAGCACCTTGCCTTTCCATCTCTTGAAATGGGCTCCCTTGAACCGGAAGGGCTTGTTGAGATCGCCGGTATTCTCGTTGGGCTTCTCCAATACTGGCTCCATGAACTTTTGCTATTTGAATCTCCTTAAAATTGTTGGTGATATTACAAATAAAACACCAGAAAATACAAAGTAAAAGTTACAACAATTAATATAAGGGCTGAGGCGCGGGAAATTCGCTCTCTTTAAGGAGATTCAAGCCCTCTGCGGTTAGGCAAAGCCTCACACCGGTGCAGCAGAAAAAACCTTGACTTGTCCCCCCAGGATACAACAGCCCGACTAAGTCGTATGGTTCACCAATACTGCACAATTGGTTGAACCTAAAGCTTTATCACACATACCTTTTTTATTTGCCTGATAATCTCACACAAGTCATAACAAAGCAACCCAAAACTTCTTCACTCACGTGTCCTCTAGATAGGACTAAGCTCAATATATAGGAGAATCTATCTTGGTGGATAAGAAAAGAAGGACTTACCAAGACTTGGTGACTTACCTGGAAGTCTTTGAAAGGATAAGCAAGAGGAGACAAAGACCAAGACTAGGAAGACTTAATGGATAAGTTTTGCAAGGCCTATCTTGTAAGGCTTTGGATGGATAAGCATGGTGGACTTGAAAAGGATAAGTCTTGGTGGACCAAGACCAAGACTTGGATAAGATAGGAGACTAAGAGGAAAAGAAAAGAAAAACCAACAAATAACACATTATAATATTAAAATACCTGCTAACAAAATTAATGTGGAATTTTTAGGAATACTGTATAATGGTGGCCGAGGATTCGAGGAAAGATGGGGTTACCTTGGCTTCCCAGAAGTAAACATCAATGTGGCAGAGAGAGGTATAGTGGATCTTCACACGAACCTCCAACTTCTGCGGTGGCGCCACCTCCACTTCTTCTATCCGCAGTGGCTTCCCTGCTTCCCATGCCACGGCAGCTGCCACCAAAAATTGAAGAAAGACATTGTTAACCAATCATTTTCAGAAGTAGAAACAGTTTGATTTTTTGAAGAACTTGCTGAACTGTTTCTGAAAACTGTTTTCGAAAAAAAATTGATTCCAAAATCAGTGATGATGATATTATACAAACCTTTGCAGCAAATGACTTGACCAGCTTTGTTTGTCATCTTTCCTTGTTCCCTGAAAATAAACTGAGACTTTAAAGCTTTTGTTGTGTTTAGAACTTTCTGTATGCAGTTGTTTGTGTGAGATGATGGAAAGGCTCTACTCTAAATGGGTTATTTATACTATGAGTGGAACATAGTAAATGAATAAGAGCTCTGTACAACAAAATATAGAAAATATTTTTCAAAAAATGTTTCTGCCAAAACAAACAAAGCATCAGTGTAATTTGCCTTATTTATTTATTTATTATTTTAGCATTTCACTTTTAATTTATCATAACTACTCGATTTTTGTTAGGCAAAATTCTAAGAATATTATTTTTGATTAATTAAGTCTAAAAATAGAAATTTACTTGTTTTCAGCCTTAAAAAGATAAAATAGGAGAAGGATCCCTCCAATCCAAAATCTGGACTGGAGGGTGCTTTTTGGGCCTTTGGGATCCATTACGGGTCCCATTTCAATCCGAAACATTCATTTTGTAAAACACTTTATGTATTTCATCCATAAAAAAATTAGGTCGATCCGATAATTGTAATTTATTCAATTTATTGTGTTTACTTCCAAAAGGGAACACATCTCGTTAACCAAATCAATTATAACTTCATCTCATAATAATACTCATGTGATTGGAACCCATTAGTTACCCCATTAAGTTTTTCATTGAGATTAAGGTTTTAAGTTAGTTAGTACAAGCAAGTAACAGGAATAAATTAGCATAAAGTGTAAGCATCATTGAAGGACTAAAATAAAGGATATACAACTATGACATGTGTAATATCATACCAAGACATGATCATATATTAATAAGCATATTCATGAATATAAGAGCATAAAATACCAATGCCAACAGAATTTTCAGATTCAATACCACTTAAATATTAAGATCAAAAGGGTCATTTCAGATTTTTCCCGAACTCGTACTTCCTATGGTTCGTAGAGAATTTAATCTAGTTTCCAGAATATGTTTCGGAAATGGAATAACTTTTCTAGATTTTTAGTTATTTAAGAAACATTCCAGCACTATCCAGATTCGTCAACAGTTATGAAAATCGGATTTTCTCACAAACCGCTCACTCTTTTTGGATGAAACTAATTTTTATTGAAATCTAACTCTTTAAGGAAGATTTTGACATAAAATCTAAGTCCAGGAGATTTTTCTATAATTTTTAAAAATTGGCTGTAAAACAAGGTTTTTATGCACAATACTTAAAATAAGAATGTTGGTGAGGAAAGAGGCCAACTAAAGAAAAATTTTCACTTCTTTTGTGATGAAAACATACGAAATAATGTATCAATAACTCAGATTTTTAAAGAGATGGTGTGCCTTTGGAAATAATGTAAGATATGAGAAGAAAAAGGTAGTTTTGCATCTATTAAGAGAAAATATGAGTAAAAGAAGAATCAAGCCCAATTCATCAACTTTGAACACATGAACACCATTAAAACACATCTGAAAATATTATTTTAAGACTCTAATTACATGTATTTGAAAAAGGAAAATCAAGAAAAGAGTTGTGTTGTGGCTTACCTGAGGCTTGATTGCATTGCTAGCGCCTGATTCATTCTCTTTCTTTCCTATCCTCCACCAAGTTGAGTGTCTTTCCTCTCTTTTCTTTCAACCGTGTCTGGTGTGCGTGTTGTTCTTGTGCGAAAAATGCAAAGGATGAGGTTTCTTTTATAGGAAAATTGGTGCAAAAGGTCCATTTTGCCCATTGGTTGGAATTGGATTGGATATTTTGGATTTAGTTTGAATTTAATGGAATAGTGAAGGATTAGAGGGCTTAGCTGAGTACTTAAGCATGATCTTGTTAGGGTTTTATCTTAATCAAACCAACCTAGTTACAAATACAATATATGCGAGAACCCGAATATAAAAATAAAGTAAATAATTAAATAATAATAATTTTACAATCTCAAATATCTTGATGGTGAATCCTAAGGTGTAAATTAAATATTATTGGAGGGTCTTTTAATTAATTTTAAAACCTAAAATAAATTTATGGTCAAAGTTTTTAATTTAGAGACAAGATTTATTATTTAAAAATATAATAAATAAATAAGTGTCAAATTAGTAAGCATATGTTGATCTAACAATATTTGTATTTTATTTAAATTAATGGAGAGAGAAAATAAATTAAAACAAAAGATAATATTTTAGGGCCTTTTGTGTAGATACATATGTAACCCTAGGTTGCCTAATACTATTTATAGCAGCAGCAGGAGCCACCACGGGAGAGAGAGAAAGGTTGAGAGAAAAGAAGAAGAAAAAATAAGGTTGCAAACAAGGAAGAACTTTTGGGTGTGTGGTAGGTTTCTAGCTTTCTTTTTTCTTTTATTTTTGTTCTTTATCCTTATTCTATTTTATGATTTAATTCATTGATGGAGGGGTTGTAGGTTTATGTATTTTGTATATATATATACTGTTAAGAAATCTGAGGAGAAAAACTGGTGCGTAAAGAATTGGTGTAATTCTTAGTTTAAAAATTCTGTACAGAACCACAAACTTTAAAAATCGAGGAATCATATCAAACGGATGAATTTTGAACTAAAATTTTTACAGTATATTAATTACATATTAAATTGCATATCAGAATTTTCTCATAATTTTTGGGAGTCAAAATCTATAATAACTGCTGCATTCAAATCTGTCCAGAAAACTGGTTTAAAACAGTAACTTCGGAATTCTCTTTGGATAAATCCAAAAATATCAAAACAGCGTCATTAGAACCGGTTACGAGTCTAGTTTCTTAAATTTTTGGCCTTGCATTGATTGCTTGTGTATACTAAGAGAACCATTAATTTGTTTAAAGTGCTGCAGAAAACAACCTATTTGGGCATAATTAATTGTAAATAATTATTTTGATAAGAAAATCAAGTAAAACCAATTGGGTTTGAAACTTAGGATATATTAGTTGATATGTGGAGGGTTTTGGAATTTTTCGAATAGCATGGAGTGAGTTTTTAATTTTCAAAGTTAGCAAATAGATTGGGAAAACTTGTTTAAAATTTTGTTTTATCATAAAATTACTTTTAGTTAAGTAACGATCGGAACCCATGTCTTTGGTAATTTTAGACCTAGAAGAACATGAACTTAGGTATTATTTAAGAGTAACGGTGAGTGGGGTTGAGCTGTGTTAGTGCGCTTTAGTTTGGGGTTACTTAGTTTTTATTCTTTAGTATTTTTAAATTAGTAGTGACGTGTAGTTTTCATACTTGGTTCAAGGAACTAGTTAGACTTTTATACTCTGTTCGAGGATTGCATTGTTCCGTTTTTAGATGAGTAGTTTCATGCTACAGGTTTTTATAAATGTTCCCCTACCCTGAGTGGAAAATTAAATCGTTGTTTTAGGACTACACTGTTTTGATAAATTGTTATATTATCAGTGGAATCAAATTATTTCTGAAACATGTGTGAACTTGGCATACTGTAAACTATTTGTTTTGGTCTCATGCTTATAATGGTGAACTACCATGTTTTGCGAAACTGATGTGTATTAATTATTGGGACCATCTATATATTTTAGTCCAGGGAAATTATTTCACTGTGTGTGGTGACTCTGGCCACTAGAGAACAGATTTGGGTTGGGCCGTGATGACTCTAGTGCTCAACGATTGTAAGGAAAAGACCTAGGTTAAGCTAGGTGACCTTCAATCGGATCTGTTAGGACCTTTTATTGTCAAAATCCATGCATTAAAACCAAGTTTGTATCGCATAAAGTTTTTCCAGGTTTTCTCACTTTTGGTCGCCCTGCTCGAGCGGGGAAAGTAACGCTCGAGCGGGGATTGCAAGTCCACAGCATCTCTGCACAGCCTGACAAAGTACTGGATGGGGTGATTCCCCACTCGAGCGGGGAAATGGACGCTCGAGTGGGAAGCATATATGAATCACAAATTATGAAGTCTCCGCTCGAGCGGGAAGACCACGCTCGAGCGCACTGCGCGATCTCAGATTCTATAAATTTGCATGTTGGGCCTGTTTTAGGATTACTTTTCCTAGATCTTGTTTAGGGTTTTCTAGGGTTTTGTTTGAAGTTTTCTTCTGAGTTTTTTTCATAGTTTTCCTTGATGTTCTTGAGAGAGTTCTAAACTTATGCATTGAGATTCATACATCAAGGAGGTTGATACTTAAAATTCAAGAGAGTTCTCTTCGGTGGATTTCGAAGATTAAAACGTAGAATTCAAAAGGCGTTTGATTCTACGTAGTCGTTAATTCGACAAGTGAAGTTGTGGATTCAACTTCAGGATCAGTTCCGTGACGAAGGCATGGTGAAAGAGTTACAGAAGATTCAGAGACAAAATTGACTGTGTTGGGTAATTTGTGTGTTATCTTTGTAATCTTTCTTTCTTCAGTAGTGGATTGATAATGGCGGTTCGCCCGTGGTTTTGATTACAATTGAAGGTTCTTCAATTGTGGTTTTTCCACGTAAAATTGTTTGTGTCGATTTATTGTTATTCCGAAAAACAAACAATCTAAAATCACTCTCGTAAGTGCTTGTTGATTTTAGATTGAGTGTTTTGGATATTTGGGATTTGAATATTTGAATCTTGATCTAATCACGAATCACTTAGGATTTTCAATTGGTATCAAAGCGGGTCACTCTTTGTTTTATCAAAAAACTTTTGTTTTTATC
>JAPPVO010006362.1:0-28320 GCA_030407325.1 Camellia japonica | reverse complement strand
CAAAATACCAACACTTAGGATTAAAGCGTATAAATGGAGTAGGAAATCCCTACCTCGAAGAAATAACTCAAAAAGGAGAAGATGAAGATGATGCCCAAAACTTGAAGTGCTCCAAACCAACAATTGCTCAGATTAAATGAAAGCCCTCACTCTCCTCTATCTTATTTGTAAAGCAACTAGGGTAAAAAATACACCCTAACTAGATCAAACCTAGGAGAGAAGGTGAGTTGGGAGAGAGAAAAACTCGTAACTAGGGTTTCTGGATCAAAAAGTTGTAAAAAAAATGATTAAAACTGTTGCTGCGTATTTAAACTGGACAGGCTCGCTCGAGCGAAGACATGGTCGCTCGAGCGACCAGACACAAAAATCCACGCTCGAGCGAAGAAAAGCTCGCTCGAGCCAAAAACTCGATGCTTCAGGTCTGCAACCCAGAAGCTCGCTCGAGCGACGAAATGCTCGCTCGAGCGACGAACTCGAAAACATACACCTCGCTTGCTCGAGCGAAGAAATGCTCGCTCAAGCCAAGAAACACATCTCTCAGGTCCTAAGCCCAGACGCAGACTCTCGCTCGAGCGACCAAACCCTGGCTCGAGCGAAGAACAAAAACAACAGCTCGCTCGAGCGACCAACTCCTCGCTCGAGCGAAGGTCCAAAATTCTGGACAGCAACACTTGGTTTCCAACCCAACCAACCTATAACAAACCTGCCCAACTCAACCCATAACTCAAAATCAAAGAATTAAAGAACAACAACAACAATACACAATGCCTGGATCCACGGAACTTAAGTCCGGATACAACAATCTAAAGGAAAAGACCGGGGTCGCTATAAGTTTTACTCACGAGGATATAATAGTCTCCTTGGCAACCTTTGTAATGGACCAAAGGAATTCCATAACAACCATTAAGAGTGCTTCATGAAGAGATGAAAATCAAACCATAAGATTTTTAAACCAGTCATTCTCAAATAATAAGGCATGAAAAATGAAGTTTGATTGACAATGCAGATGAATCTTGCATACCTGTAAACTTGCCACTCAGAAGGAGGACCATAACTGCATCCTTTACTCTTTCGATGCTCAAGTTTCAAAGCAACCTATTGCCAACCCCCCACCCATAACAAAGAAAAGAACAAAGAAAAAGGGAGACCATCATTACTGACAGAATAAATTCCAAAGAAATTGTCCAGATATCCAACAGACCCATGAGAAGAAATAACATACCTCAACAGCATCTGAGCCAGTGCACCCTGAGCCACCTGTCACCCTTCTTCCAACATAAACTTGCCCAAAATCCCCTTTTCCCAGCTTTCTCTCTAACTTGTAAATAGGGGAATTGCCAAGCTGTACCTGAAGTGAAACAATCAACACAAACAACCATCTAAAATTTGATAATCATGGGAGAAAAGGTTTATCAATTTCTAAAAATATATCCTCAATATTCCACTAGTAAACTTTTTGCTTTTTCTTCTTTACAATTATGTACCTTCTTACACAAGACCTTCTCTTAGAACTACACCATATACCCATTCTAGAAAATAAAAAAAAAAATCTTTCTAATTATAGTTATAGATCTAGTCCATATTGCTCACAAGTTTAATCATGAACATGAAAACATGTCATACAAGAAAAAATATAGTTTTCATCGATCATAGAATCTTACTTTTTCTATTTAGTAGTATTACATAGACGCTTGTATACCATTTACCCATAGAAGTATATGAAATAACATCTCTATCTAAAATCTATGTACTTAACAAAAATCAGATTCTTTCTAAACAGTTATGTACAATTACTATCACGAAATTATTAATTATCTCACATGGAACCTAGTTGGCTTCTCAGAAAATATTTACCCATCTTCACATAGACAAGCTTCAAATATTGAATGAGAACATTGAACCCAATAGTTACATAAAAATGAGTAGTGGCTGGAAATTCATTGTAGTAGCTTAGGCTACTCAGCACAAAGATACAGACATTTGGACTCACAGGATTCAACTCAGAAACATTTCTAGCGTAATACATGAACAAAGAACTCTTCAACTCTATATAAATCATACACCTCTGACTTTCAGATGTACTCTAAAAGTGTATATAAAGATTTGAAGCAATGTAAAAGCTCTTAAAGCAATCCTACCTTTCGTTTGGCAAGGTAAAAGCTCTTAAAGCAAGATTTGAAGACTTAGAATTTGAAGGTTTTTGGTAGGGTTGACATCAGATTGTTGGACAATATTACATTGTTCGATGGAGAAGATGGATCAGGAAAATAAAAAAGTGCAGGGGGACAGGCTTATGTTATTAGAGGTGGTTAGTTGGATGCAAAAAACCAGAATGATTTATACGAAAGAATTTTCAAGTATTGAAATTCAATTTCCAACCAAACCACAGATTATAATGTTTTTTCATAAAAGAAAAACTCCTGTCTTTGTAAGACATTCATGCCAAAGAAATCACCAAAACACACATGGTTCAAGTAAGGTCATTCAACACCTTCCAAAAGCTAATTGAATATCTGACTGACAATTTAATTAGTAAACAACTCAAACATTTCTGATTCAATTCACAGTAAATTAGTTATATGTTTCTTGATTGGATCAAATAAATTAGTTAGTTTTCCTCCCTCCCTCTCTCCTTTCTCCAAGCATATTCAAAAAATATGATCATAGAAATCACCAAAGACATTCACAACATCCAACAAGCAAAAGTTCCAACAGCAAGAGCAATGGTGATAATGATTCATGTCAATGTCAATGCTAACAGATCAATCAACTAGAAAATCCAATCAGCATGATCAACAAACTAATTTAATATCACATATAAATCAAGCAAATTCAACACTAGGACTTTTTATCTTCCAAATTCAAATTTACCAGTTCTTGCCTCAACAAATTCAAAATTGCCGATAATAAATGAAATCTTGATTTCAAGTTAAAAACAATAATGTACTACTCACTATAATGTATTGAAGAAGAAATTGAAAGATATACACTAATAGATATGGAAAATGCAAGAAAATAGGGCAAGAATAAAATGAGTTGAACCAGTACATACCTGTACGAGGATGAGACGAATTAGTCGAACCAGAGCTTCCTCATATGATATGTATGCGTGGCTAGAGATAGATAGATGGATAGATAGACAGAGGGAGAGACGGAGAGATGGAGGGATTGGGGGCGAGATTGAGAGAGAGATTCATACCGCTGGAGATCTTCAGACGACGATGACGAGCGTGAGAGCAGAGTTATACAGGTCTGTTGAACCCGTGCGAGAGAGAGAGAGAAAGAGAATGATCCGCCATAGATCTTTAGAGCTATTTGTCAATTCTCTCTCTAGAATCATCTAGAACACAAGCTATCAGAGATACATACACAAATATATCCATGTATATAAAGAGAGAGAAAGAGACCTGGAAGAGGTTGAAGAGGGCAGGGGCAAAGGCGAGGCAGCCGAATGAGAGAGAAACGTTAATGGCGACCTGAGAACTGAGACCTTCGACGATTGATTTGAGAGAGAGAGAGAGAGAGAGAAGGGGGGAACGATATCAATGTTTGTGAAATAGGGCTAGGGCAATTATAAGGAAAAAAAGAAAGAAAAAATAAATATAAGGAATAAATAGATTATTTGCGACTGATAATTAGGGGGTAGCAAATAATATAGTAGCAAAAGGTCATTTTTCTAGTAGTGCATTCATTTTCTCTGTGCTTGGATTTCATTCTTTTTAGTCACATGCTTCTTGAAACAAATATTCCACGTATTATTCACATGTTCATTACTAGTATATGTCTCTTTAAATTTTGTTTCCATTCATAATTTTTTTTTTTTAAATTAAAAAGAACATTATTACTCCAATATCCATGCACTAGATTACTTGATTATTGTCACACGGTGATTTATTTTAAATTATAACAATCTTCTTTAGATTTTATTTGTTCTTATAAACATTCCTATTTAAAGCATATAGATCAAAATTCAAAATTAATTGTTAATGAACTGCCACATCACCATTGGACCTAAAATTTTATAGTTTTTTAGATTCTAATATTGAAACAAATTAATTTGATTTGTTTGAAAATCTAGAGCCTGGGGTGTTAGGGTTGCGAAGTTGATGAGTTTGTTCTTAGAGTTTAGAATCTGATTGACAAAGATCATGAAAAATATGAAATTTTATATGAAGCATATTTAGGACATTATTGGCATATAAATTTCAACCAAATTTATGTTCAAATTTCAAATACGGTCAATTAGTTAATGACACACATAGCCTATGATAAGACTGTTGTAGGTAATTACTTCCTAAAATGATCAACTTGATCCATTGAAGTGCATAAATAAAACAATATCGTATCTCAGCGACATTATTCAAGATACTCAAAGGACACGTAAAGCCTACGAAAGATGACACTTGTAGAGCTTATAGCAAGGATACCACACATGATGAAATCCAAAGCATCAATGCGATTAATCAAATATAAGATTAATCAGATATGGTTACGCCTAAATTCAAATGGCGTTATCATTCGATTTGTAATTCAAATGGCATTATCATTTAATTTGAAATTCAAATTGAAGATGAGGCACTCTTATCATATGGATGGCCCTCTATAAATATGAGGACCATCACACAAGAAAGGGGACCAAAAATCAAAAGTCAGAGAATCAAAGGTGTGTGTGTGTGTGTGTGTGTGTGTGTGTGTGAGAGAGAGAGAGAGAGAGAGAGAGAGAGAGAGAGAGAGAGAGAGAAATCAGGAGTTAAAGAAGTCTTCACAAGAAATAATATGAGAAACTCAGAGAACTCAAGAGCCTACGCTACAAACGCAAAATGGCGATGAATAGGTAAATGGTTCCAAGCCCAAGAATTGTACTTCGTATTCAAGGCTTTAAAACCCACAATAATTTCTATAAAATATTTTTTTTCCTTATATTATTTTATGTTAATTTTCTTGTTCTTCATTGATTAGAGGTTTCATTTAAATAAAATGTGTAATTAACGATTTGTAATACAGATTGAAAATTGGAACTTGCTATTCAAATAATCAACACTATTTAGTCCAAAAACTAAACAATGGTCATTTGTAACATGAATTTTAAAATGTGTTGAAACACTTCACATTTTAAAATTTGTGTCTACAAATTCTGGCATGCCCAGTAGGACCTATTTCTCCTTCCATCTTTTGAAGAACAAAAAAAAAAAATATATATATATATATAATTGAAACTTACTGACTTATTCTTTTGTGATAGGAACACTGAAGCAACTATCAAGAGGCTAATTTACACTCCGGTGGTTTTGAAATCACCAAGGATGGAGATAGCGCCATCATCTGAGAGACTCCGGTGCGAATGCTATTGGTTGTCCTAAAGGTAGAACTAGCGAAATCCTAAAAAGATGCACTTCTTTCCCTAGCACCTGTTCCCAAAGGGGCTCCAGAGTAAATGCTCTTCGCTGTCCCAAAGGTAATTAGTGTCACGAAGATGGTGAAACTTCTCTACAAAGCTGAAAATTTGAAAAAGATTGTTGAAGATTATGTGAAGGCGTTGAAATAGTACACAACAGTGAAGGCCACAACCCGAACAAAGAGCTTTCTAATCCAGGCAAGGGAGGCTAATCGAGTTGCAATTGTGGCCTTTGTTGCAACTTCAGCAGGCGCACACAAAATGTTGCGGCCTAACTACTCACAAGGGTAGAAGACTTCGTCAAAATGGCGGAGTTTGCCTAGAGGAGGGCCTTTGCTGAAAACATGGCCATCGTTAGGGCCATAGGGAGGAGGGTAATGACCCAAACTCCCATTGATGGAAAAACAACCGCCTCTATCGATGAAAAAACAACTACGGCCTACGAACCAACAATTCTGTTCAAGGCGTAAAGTTAAATCAACATCAACTTGTCCCAATTATGGGCTACAAAAAAAATAAAAAATAAAAAAAATAAACAACTCCTTGTTCCCAAAAATGCAGGGACTATTTTGAAAATCTATGAGGAATTTGCAAAAACGCAAACGGTTCCTTCTATGCCCCAAGGCTGGACCTAATGTGTCATCAGATGGTCTAGTTTTGAAAAACAAAGATGAAGGAAGAATAAGGCCTTAAGGAAATTGGAACAAAGAACAGTGGCAAAAAATGTTATAGGAGTTATTGAAAAGTCTCT
Organism: Camellia japonica; assembly: GCA_030407325.1. Classification (NCBI taxonomy): domain Eukaryota; kingdom Viridiplantae; phylum Streptophyta; class Magnoliopsida; order Ericales; family Theaceae; genus Camellia; species Camellia japonica. Next base: position 22,174 of record JAPPVO010006362.1, on the reverse strand, counting down.
CGCGAGAGATGAACGCCAAAAACAAATTGAAAGTCATATATTCACACTAGGATGGAATCGAACTCGACTAGAAAGTCAAGCCTCTCAAAGGCGGAGAGTAAATGACCCGTGGAAAATATTTCTGCCTTGATCCAACCATCTATGGAGGAAGTGAGAACGAGGCCCATAACAAGGTCTATGACTCGTGAGGCTTAGAACAAAGTATCGTAGTCAAATGCTTCAAATTTAAGTAAGGCTATGTGGATTGATAATCCTTTATATGAACAAGATGATAGTGTCTCATCTAACTCATCTGTTTCAACGAATATTAAAAACGATGATTTGAGAAATGTCAACAAAGTCGTCGATGTTATGATGATTGATGTTGAAAAGGAAGGCGAAAATTTGCAAGTCCAACAAGACCAACAGGGTCTCAAAGAAAAAGTGACGGCCCTACAAGAACAACTTGAAAGAAGAGAACGAGAAATGGCTGGCAAGTTGGAGCAAATGCAACAGTTGCAGGCCCAAATGACAGGAATAGGAAGTGCACCCAAACAAACGACACAACCTATGGTGGGGACATCTGTAGGTGTACAAAGCACACTGGCCCAAAGGGGCAATGGTCCCTATTACTCTGACCTAGCTAGTTGTAGACACCCCATTTTTGACTGCTTTTAAGACTTAGGCGCCTCAAGTCGATCACTTGATGATAAAAGTTATGCTGTATAAACGTTTGATTTCTTCATCAAGAAGAACTTCTAAATCCCAACCTTACATCCCATTTTGGACCAAAACCATTTTAGACCAAAACTATTTTAGACCTTAAAACCCTCTTTTTCAAAATATTTTTCCAAATGTTTCTACGATATTCTAAGACTCGCATTTCGTTTAAAATACTGCACTTTTCGGTAAACCAAGTAAGGACAAAGTGGAAATAAATGAAAGCATGGTGAACTCTTTGAAAAATCTTTAAAAACATCTTATTTATAGGTTTAGAGTTGAATAAAATAGAAGGGGAGGGAAGAAAACTAGTTGGGGGAAAAGTTAGGCATCAATCCGTTAGGACGGAAATGAGCAGCCTTCACTAAAATAGGCATATCTCTTTTCACACATATAATTTAGATGTGAGGCTACCTTCATTGGAAATTAGACTTCCAGGGCTTCAATTTAGACTCAAGAATGACCTGAATCTAAGTTCGGATGAGGCAGATATGCTTGTTTGAAGTTGGGCCTGAAAGTAGATTTTTGTCCGGCCGGCCACTTGTGTCAAAAACTAGATATTTTTGCTAGCTGTCTCCACAAATGCATGCACCACTCCAACTGTCTCTATGTGGATATTTCTGAGATATCAACCTATGTTTCTATATATACTTGACCTTCCCTCATGTTTTTAGGTTAGAAAAAATTCCAAAAACTCCAAAACTTGCATAGCACTCTCTCTCTACACTTCCTAAACCAAAAATTTAGCTCTTCTTGTTGAGGTTCTTGAGCTCAAATCTCAACCTTTGAGAGTGAGAACTTGTGGGTTTGTTAACAAAAGAGTTACCTTGCTTTAAGAGGTATAACTTTGACTATCTTTAAACTACTTCTTTTCTATGTTTACTTGTTGTTTTTGTACTATGTTTTCACATGTGTTTATGGGCTGAACTTTTGGTGTAAGGCCATTAAAGGTAGAGGGGTTGACCACCCTTCTTTGAACCTTGCTTCTTAAGCCTTTGCCCTTGTGTTTCCCATCTTTTCATCAACTTTTTTTGAGCTTTTTACCACTGATTTTTAGAGGTTTTCAGAAGCTAAAAATGTAGTTTTGAAGTCCCAAAAATGGAGGGGTTAGCCTCCCCTCCTTGTGCTTGTTTGTTAGCTTAAATTCCTCAATATTGTAGCTAACTTTTTCAAGTTTTTCCATGTGAATTTCAGCACTGTTTTTGCTTACTTTAGGACTATTTTAGGCTGGTTATTTCATTTATTCTTTATCTAGCGTGCTTGTAGTGTAACGGTCCTCATAGGTTTGGTGTTTTAGGCATTAGACACCAACCTATTTGAGTTGATAGCTTTTATTTCAAGCTTTCCATACTTGTGTTCATCTCTAATAACTTCTGTAACCTCCATCCTTTCTTGGCTTTTTACCTTCTTTGAGAGTTGTTTCAAACCAATTGTTTGTTTAAGCTTGGGATAGAGATTGTTGGGTTTAATGGTTTAATCTCTTCGAAGGTTCATTACCAACGGCATGACATCTCTCTCATGCCTAAACAACCCTTTGTTTGACACTCCTCTTCATTAGTGGACTTAATCCTCATTTTGTACTAAAATGACTAATGAATGGAAAGGTAATTAGAAGAGGTGTTAAAATTGGGGATAAAATGGAGTAAGATAATGAAATGGTTAGGGTTCCATCGGACGTTAATTGAACCCATTGAGTCTTGAAGCATTTCATACTAACTAGTGATGAAAATGGTTCGAGTTTCAACGTCAACCGCTTCCCTTGATCAATATCATGATAGGGAGAGGGTTCGTGAGTCTTTAATTATGCATTTATTGAAATTGTATCCCTTGGTTCATAAGTCATCACGCAATGAATTTGAGTCGATTGATGGCTTACGAATCGAGCCTACCACTTTTTTGAGCTATTCGATGATAAGGAAGGGTAGGGTGGACAAACATCCCCTGAGGATGCTCTATTTGTACTCCGTTTGTTTTCTGTTGCAGCAGGAGAAACCCAACATTAGTGGCCGGCAGGCCACCATTACTAGGCAGCCGGCCACCACTTCAGGCCTACCGACCATCTTTTTTAGCCAGGCAACACCACTTTCTTCATAGAGCAAAGCAGAGGCTGAGGTGTAAAATCAGTGTAGAGGCATTCTCGAGGGGAGAAATTCATGTGCATGCATAAGCCATTTCCTTGCTCCTCGGGACCCGTTACATTTGTTAATGTTGTACAACTTGTAATTAATTACTTCATTAATTAATTCCGTAATGCAACTAGTTAGCTAGTTTAATTAGTTAATTTGTATTAATTAATTAGAGTAGCTAGTTGATTTAATTTTGTTTTGTAACTATTTAATTAGCTAGAATAGTTAGTTAAATTCGGTGTTGTAATAATTAGTTAAGTAGCTTAGCTAATTCATTTATTCGGACCCTCCTGCGCGAGAGCAAACTTGTAATAATGTGTGTATGTCTTCCAACCTCACGTCTTTTTCCCTTTTATTTACCCGCTTATGATGGATAAAATAGAACATCATGTAGCATATTCCATGATTTGCATCAACTTGTCTTGCATGCATCGAGGCTCGGTTCACCATTCTAACAAGCATTGTCATTTATTACTTTGTTGAATACATGTTTAAACCGCATGTTATCAAATTGATTCACATGTCATAATTAGTGGCCAATCCTTTTAATTGCATCTTTGCATGTGTTGCATTAGGCATCTTTCATTAGTTAGGATCATGTATTTTTCTAACTAGTTTCCCTTTTGGCTTACCTCGGGAATTGGGGTAAACTTTTATTTGCTTTAACATATTGCATGAGTGTGATTGTTGCCATGTCAAGCATGATTACCATGAGGCTAATTGCTTAAGTGATAAATTGTTTGAATGCCTATGGATTAAGGCTAATTGCTTGAATTGGGATGATTTGATCAAATGTACCTATGAGATCACTTTTTCAAGTGGTACATATTCAAACAATTTTCAAACAAACATAAAAATCAAAGTGTTCCAATTTTTGCAAATTAGTCTATACTTGTGTGCAACATATAGTAAATTAGTCTAATAATCGGAACAAGAGCATATAATGTAAATAAGAATCACATCATGATTAGTAGAGGCCGATCTTTGATTGGGCGAGTGGGGTGCTCAATTCATGACCTCTTCCTCTTATACCTAAGTTCCCGAGCAGAGACAACCTTGGTGATGACGAACATGTGGCCTTTGGCACGAGTCATGGGTTTCCTAAATTTTCCAAAAATATTTAGGTAGCGACTCTGTATCAGACAAAGCAGTCCATTTTTGGCATTTTGATTCAAAATCAATTTTTCAAAAGAATTGCCAGATTTTGACTTATTTGTGTTTATCTATTTTACATTGCACTTGTGGAATCAGATTCAGAACCACGGGAGTTCGAACTATAGGGTTAGTTATATCCGAAAGAAGCACGAAAAGTCAAGCTACACCAGTGGTTGTATGAATCCAATGCTCATGGCCATGATTGATGATATGGTAAAGAGACAAGTAAAGAAAGTTAAGGAGAAATATGATGAGAATTTTTGAGTAATTACCCAGCATGGTAGATGCTATTCCATTTCCTTCTGGTTTTTCCCAACCAGATTTCAAATGTTTGGTGGGACAGGAGATCCAAGACAATATATGGCTCACTTTCTTTGAAGATAAGGGCCAATAACCCAGAATGAGGCCCTTTGCCTACAACTATTTGTCCAATCACTTGAAAATTCTGCATTTACATGGTATGCTAACCTTCCTGAGAGATCAATCCCAAATTGGGATTCCATGGTGAATGAGTTCCTTAAACAATTCTGCAACACGCAAAGGCAAGTCAAAGTACCAGAATTGATTGAAACCAAGCAACAAGACAATGAGCCTATTACAAATTTCATTGCAAGGTGGCGAGCTTTAACATTTGCCTACCCTCAAAAGTTCATGTAATTAGAGTTAAGTCGGATGTGCCTAAACAACTTCCAACATGAGCTCTCTACAGCTCTTATGGCTCAAACTTTTGAAGGGTTCAATGATCTATGCACCAAAGCTCATGATATGGAACTACATCTGGCTAAACGAAGGAGGTCTAGGACAGTTAAAAGGGTTAAGTCCTCAACCGCAGCTATAGTTGAAACAAGAAAGAAGGGTACTGTTGTGGTTGGGGCTAAAAAGCCCAAGGAATTTAAAAAGGTGACTATGAAAGAAAGGTTGGAGAAGAAATATTCTTTCACGGATGATTTCGTCGAAAACTTATTTGAAAATCTGTTGGTGCAAAAGTTCATTACTCTCTCTGAGGTGAAAAGACCACATGAAATAGAAAAATGAATGATCCAAAGTATTGCCCCTATCATCGTTTGATTAGCCATCTGCTAAAGGAGTGTTTTGTTCTGAAAGATAAAATTCAAGAACTTCTGGACTCTAAGATTATTGAGCTCCCTTCTCAAGAGAAAGCATCGGCTAACCCAATCACTGTCGACAATGATAATGAAGGTGAATGGGTCATTTTTCAGTCAAAAAGCATGAGGAAAAAGTGAAATGCCACAGTGAAAGCTAGAAATGTGGTTGCTTCTACAACACAACAAGGACCAAAAATTTCCAAGAAGTAAAAATCAAAACTTTCCAAGAGACAGAAAAAGAGCTAAAGTAAGTAAGAGAAAAGGAAAGGACCTAAAGAAGGAAAAATTGGAGAAATTGGTTCCTGATGACTAATTAGAGTAGTGTCCCCTTGTCCCAGTCACATTGGAGGAATTTCTACCTTTAGAATTTCAATATTTGGAATTGTAAACCACTTTGATAAGAGAATGAAGGAAAAGTTTACTTTGGCCCCTTGCCTAACCATCATTGTTTTAAGTGCTGACGATGAAGATGAAGAGAATGAAGTTTGTTCAAGAGTTAGGGAAGAAGATTGTATTACATCTCCTATTTGTATACTTGACTCCCCAGAGTACACACCAACTTCTCCAATATACACTTCAAAAACCTTTTCTCGAGAATATTCTCCAATACCATCAATGTACTATCAAAACACTCTAGAATATGTAAGGGGAACAGAACAGGGAGATACTGGGTGTAGGTCTGACTCTAAGCTTGTAAAAAAGGCGAGACAACAATTGCACTTCAGGGATGATAAGGTGAATCACAAGTGTAGGTCAGATGATGAAGTATGGAATCATTCAAATAAACAAGCAAAATCATCTCAAATTGAAGATCATAATGAAGATTGGAAACTTGACTTTTCCCCTGATGGTTCACCATACACATCTCCCACTAGGACATATAACGGAGAAAGTTTATCAAGTGACCATTTTGACTTTCCTTGTAACGTCATCACTGTGGATGTAAATTTTGAAGGGCGATGAATACATATCATTCGCAATCCAAGTGATGATGAGAAAGCAAGAATTAAAGCTAGAAAGAAAGCAGAACATCAGGCAAAAGTAGCAGTTTCTTTAAAAGATGAGGGTTTCAAAGCCCATCGAAATCTGTTTATTGAAAGAAATCAAATTTCTAGACATCCTTTCCCTAATTGGGTCGAATGGGTCCAATTCCCACGAGGATATACAGTACCTCGTTCTCCCTTATATAATGGGATGGGTTGTCCAAGGCGTCATTTGATTTGTTTCCTTGCACAATGTGGAAATACAATAAAAAGCCAGGCATTACTTCTACGACAATTCGTCATTTCTTTGGATGGGTGGGCAATAGATTGGTACTTTAACCCACCACCTAATTCAATCCCTGATTGGGACACCATGGTTGATCGATTCTATAGGACATTTTATAAACTAAGGCCAATAGAAATCAAGATGTCAGAACCTTTGGAGGGAGAGGGTACATCTGCTTAAACATATGATCTCATAGAAGGCACAATTGAGGAGAAGATTCAAACTATCCTTGATCTTCGAGAGATGGGCATTGATCGCCCAAGGGGTTTGTTTCCTTCCTGGGTAGAGGAAACACCATTTCCTGAGGGATATGTTGCCAAATTTTGTTCTAAATGAGGGGTATGGAGATCCTCAAAAACTTATTAGGCATTTTTTGAAACAGTGTTGGGAAATAGCTCAAAATCAAGCATTTTGCCTATGACAATTCCCTTTTTCTTTGGATAGGATCACCTTTGACTGGTATTGCTCCCTTGACTTGTTGGGAAGCCATGAAGAACATTTTTGCAGAATCCCAATGCTTTTATAGGCATGACTCTCAGTACCTAAGAAATAGGAGAAGAATGTAGTTTCAGGAAAATGGAGAAGTGATTGATGATGATGATGATCATTCTGCAGCTGGACTAGTTAACACAGTCCAAATAAGTGATGGAACAAAAGAAGTTGAAGTCAATGAAAAAGATGGTGCTAAAGTATGCTAGACTTACTTAACCTACCAAAGGAAATCATGAAATCCTCAAGACCCTCAAACATTAAAAGTTCCATAGGTTTGGCCGATGGAAGAGGAAGTGAAATATGATGTAGTGGCTCATCTCAAGAAAATTCCAGCATTGTTGAGCGTGTATGATGCACTGAAGATGTCTCTACAGCTTTGAAACTCTTTAATATATGCCCTGTCCAAGCCAGAGGACTTTCATAAGAAAATTGAGGGTAGAAATCAAGAGAAGACAATTACTTACATGGTTATGGTAACATTTGGTGACAATGACATGTGTACTGAAATGGTGAACCATAATCGTCCTTTGTTTAGCACTAGGCATATCCATGATCTGAAAATTTCTCGAGTTATGATTGATGGAGGGTTTGCTGTAAACCTCTTACCTCGAAGGGCCTTAAATCTATTAGGGGTTCGACTTTCATACCTTTGCTCAAGTCATCTAGTCATTCAAGGATTCAATCAAAATAAACAACGCCCTATGGGAAAGATTGAATTATGGACCAAGTTTGGGGACATTAAAGAAAACATTGGGTGTTTGGTCATTGATGTAGACACCTTCTACAATGTTTTGGTTGGAGACCGTAGATGCATAATCATCATGCAGTACCATCAAATTTTCACTTATGTATCAAGTACCGGTTGTCTTCACTCGAAAAAGAGGGGGCAATTGTGACTGATGGTGACCCATTTGAAGAAGTAGAAGCCTATTATGATGATGCTCGCTTTTATACAAGGACTACACAAAAGAAAGCGAAAAGATGTGAAAAAGTCTGAAGATACTCCAAAAGTCAAAGAATCTGAAGATGCTCTAGAGCCTACTCCAGTTTTGACAAAAAGAATTTTTCGATATGTGCCAAAGTTCAAAATGAGACCGGGGACAAAGGCTCTAGCCCCAATAAACCTAATTTTGGATCTAAAGGCTGAGTTTAATGTTTGCCATTAAGGAGGACATAATGCACATATGTAGAGAAATACAATAAGATCGTGGTCCCTTCTAAAGGAAAAAGGGTCGAAACCTATCATATTCCACTTACTTGGAGATGTTGAACATAATGTAAAAGTTGAACAAATGCCAGAAAAAAAATATTTCAAGTTTTGAGAAGCCTACCTTCAGTATAGAAATTATGCAGATGTTGGTAAAAGTTGGTTTAGATCCTAAAAAATACCAGCAGGAACAATGACACCATTTGATGCTACATTGACACCTTCGTAGAGGCAAGCTATCTAGCAAGGCGGTACTATCACCACCAGGATAGAAGGGTTAGGCTATTGCAGGGGTGAAGGAAAATTTTTAGTGAATATGACTATCACTCAAGAAGTGTTAAAAGATGTTAATGAAGATGAAGTTCAACCTACACCAATAGAATTTGAAATAGGAGGCCAAGCATAGTAGATATCCTTCATAAGGTAAATCTTGGTGATGAAATAGAAAATAAACCAACCTTCATTAGTGCAAAATTAGAGGAAAAAGAGGCTCAACAATATATTTCCTTCTTAAGGGAGTATCGCGACATATTCGCATGAAAGTATAGTGAGATGCTTGGTCTTGGTTAGAGATTGTAGTCCATAAACTCGCAATCCACCCTGAGAAACAACCTGTTAAACATCCTCAAAGGCGAACTCAACCAGAGCTTACAAGCCAAAATTGAAAATGTAGTCGACAAGCTTATCAATGTAGGATTCATCAGGGAAGTCAAATATCCAACCTGGCTAGCAAACATAATGCCAGTCAAGAAAAAGAATGGTTAAATCAGGGTTTGCATCGATTTTTATGATCTCAATGAAGCTTGTCCTAAAGATGACTTTCCCTTGCCCATCACTGAACTTCTTGTAGATGCAACTACTAGATGAAACCTTGTCTTTTATGGATGGGTATTCGGAGTTTCATCAGGGAAATTTCTGTGCTTTGTGGTCTGAAACAAAGGTATTGAAGTCGACTCTACCATGATTAAAGCCATTGTTGAAATCCCTCCTCCATGAAATTTAAGAGAATTGAAAGGGCTACAGGAAAGATTGGCATATATGAAAAGATTTATTTCCAACTTGGCGGGTTGATGCTTGCCATTCTCAAGATTGATGAAAAAGGGTGTTCTGTGGGAATGGGATCAACAGTGCCAAAATGCATTTAACAGTACTAAGGAGTATCTTTAAAGCCTCCAATACTCATAAGCCCAATAAAAGTGAAACCACTTTTGTTGTACATAGTAGCCCTTGATGGTTCGTTAGGGGCACTGTTAGCACAACACAATGAGCAAGGGAAAGAAATGCCTTATTGTAGACGTCCCCGAACGTCCCAGGAGGATGAATCCCGTTTTGTTTGTCTGTGGGTCTACTACAGTTCAGGACTCAAATTGTCACGGTTCTTAATCTGAACCAAAGAGTCCAAATCCGGCAAATCGTTTTGAGAAAACAGATTTTTAGAAAAGAAGTGCCAAACATGGACTGCTTTGCCAGATACAGAGTCGCCATCTAAATATTTTTTAATGGGGGAATTTAGGAAACCCTGACTCGTTTGCCTAAGGCCACGTGTCCGTCATCACCAAAGTTGCCTCGGCTCGGGAACTTGGGTACGATTGGAGAAGGTCAGCTATGAGCACCCCCTCTCGCCCGATCCGAAGATCGGCCTCTACTAACCATGATATCCAATTTTGAAAACGTTATGTGTTCCTATTCTGGTTATTAGCCTAGAATTACTATGTTATGCACGCAGTAAACAAGTATAGACTAGATTGCCTAATTTGGAACGAAGCATTGCATACCCGTTTGTTTGGAAAATGTTTGAAATTTGCTACTCGCAAGTAGGCTAAAACACGGATTTCAACGAGTTGTTCCAACTCAAACAATCCAACCTTCACCCACAGGCATTCAGGCAGTTTAATCAAATAAGCATCTAGCCACATGGTAAGCATGTTAACATTCACACTCATGCGAGATGCTAAAGCATAAATACTTACATCGTACTCCGAGCCAAAACAAAGAACATGTTAGTAATCATGCATGATCCAAGTCCATGTTAAGTGGCTAATGCAACACATACAAAATGTCACTAGACTAGGCTCGGCAAATCCTAGGATGACATGTGAAAATGCACAAATAGCATGTATTCAAGTTAGATTTGAAATACTTTATGCAATTAGCATGATGCGCCGAGCCTGGTGCATGCTACTGATGAATGATGCACGCATGCATAGCATAAGGTATGCTAAATTAAACATCTCCTAATACTAACCATCAAAAGTAGGTAAGTAAAAGGGAGAAAGAAGTGGGGGTTGGAAGACATGCACACACGCACCCACACTTATTACAAATTTGCCCCCGCTCGGAGGGACCGAAAGAATAATACAATTAATTAACCTACAAGCTAATTAAATATTACAGACCAATTAATTAATTAACAAATTAACTAATCTAATGAAAGCAATAAACAGCCTCGGGAAGAGGGCCCAATGCAATGCGCGCTCGGTTCCGCTCGGAAAGTCACTGCCGTGCACAAGATGCCTCTACTTTGACTGTTCTGCTCCTCTGAAGACTGCACAAGTCCCAGGGTTGCTTCTCTGAATGCTGTGGAACACCACTGGCTAAGGGGATTGGCCACCGGCCATGGAGAATGACCACTGGCCACTAATTGAGATATCGGCCACTGATGGATGGCCGGTCGGCACTGAAGATGGCCGGCCGGCCAAATCTTCCTGCAGAATCTGTGTTGACAGCAACAGAGGGCAAAACAAAGCATGGCAATGCATTTCAAGCAATGTATGCACCAACCACGCCCCTTATCATGTGTATGACTCAAAGGAGGATGGGCCTCAATTCTCGGACCACCAATCACGCATTTCCATGCATGATGGTCCAAAGAATTAAGTGTGCATTTTGATATGGAATGCGATTCACATAATCAAACAAAGGGGCTCAACCTCTATCATACTCAACTCAAGAGGCAAAGCATGCATGCCAATGCAATGCAATCCTAAGCATGTGAACTAATATGCAACATGGCAATGCAATGTGTACATGTAAGTATGCAAGCAAACATACAAGGTGAGCATGCAAACAAGCAAAGGGGATGGACTTAAACTAATTTAGGCAGCCCTCAAACAAGCCTAAAACAATGGCCAATGCTATGGAAATGAGGGCCAACACACACACACATGTACATGTTGATGGGCCAACACTTAAGCATAAAGGAACAACTGCTAAGCACACTTAAAAGGAGGCAAACATGGACAATTAGCATGCAATGTAAGCTCTGAAAAACATGTAGGAAATGATGCCAAATCAACCTACTAATGCAAGCTAAGCATGCAACCAAGCCCAAGGACCTAAAGCATGATCATATGACACATGAAGCAAATGACCAAAATGGATCAAAACAATGCTAAATGATGTTAAGGCAGGCCCCAAAAACCACTTAGATGGCATCTAAATGATCTACACATGGAGGCATGCACAAATGCTTAAACATGGAGCATACAACACAACCTCTTAAAGTATTAAAGGAGTGATAAAATGCAAGCATGTGAACATGAAACAAGGACTAAAATGTCATGAAAAATGGTTCCAAACCATTGGAAAGATGCAAGGATGGCATGCTCATGGTCAATGCATCAAGGCATACAAAGGGGGATTACATGGTAGCTATGCAAAGCAAAACATGAATGACCCGAATGACCAAAAACAGACCTCAAACACATCAAAACATGCATATAAGCTTCACAAAGCTTGGCCAAAATACATGAGCATGGTAGTCTAAATGCTATGCATGTATTAAGGCAAATCATGGCATTACAAGGCATGTATGCTAAGCAAGCATGGTGTACCTAAACCAACTCAAAACAGTGCTAAATCATGATATAATAAGCACAAAAAAATAGCTAAGGCATGGTCAACATACACTTAATTAGATGCTCCCTCAAGAGGCAAAAATGTCCCTTTTCAAGGGCAACAAGGAGAAGGGGTGGCCCTCTCATTCTTGGGACCTCAAGGTACCATCCTCACCTTTGAAATCCCTCAAGATTTCAGTGGTGAGGAGGCCCAAACACAATGGTCCCGGAGGTCAACCAAAATGGCACAAAACAAAGGCCAAACAAGCCTTAAGAGGGGTCAAACAACCCCAAAGCTTAAAACACCCTTAAACAACTATTTAGAGTAGGCAAAAACAAGACTTTTATATGTTATATGCTAAGCTCAAAAAAGGATGCAAGATAGTCAAAAAAGCTTTGCAAAAATGGGGTATTTAAAGGAGTAAGTGCTTACCCTTGTAGACCCTCTTCAAGAATGGAAGACCAGCAGCTTCTTTGGCTCAAACCAGCTCCAAAACTTCAAAAACAACCTTCAAGGGCCTCAGCTCCAAGAGGATAGTGTAATAGTGGGTGTTTGTGTGCAAAAATGAGACTAAACACACACACTAAGCTCAAGAGAGAGAGAGATATAGAGATAGAAGAGATACAAACTCAAAACCCTAATATCAGAGCTCTCCTCTGCTTTTTTTTGTCTCCTTTTTGTAACCCTAATGGAGGAAGAAGAGGCTCCCTCTTATAGAGCTCAATCTTGCAAGCTTACAAGACAAGCTAGCTAAGAGGGAGATCCGTGTATGGAGGGGAGCCAAGTGCATGCCAGCTGCATGAAAATATCTACAAAAGCAGATGCACAGTAGTCGGCCGGCCAAAAATGTAATTGACCAAAAAAAGATAGCCGGCTGGCCATCTACAGTGCCGGCCGGCCAAACATTTGGCCGGTGGCAACAAAACACAGCAGGTGGCCTCAAGCCATGGCCGGTGAAGTGTGGGAATGCCCCACAAGCCATTCCCTGCCCCTCCAAGGCAAAACACAAGTGTTTGGTGCAAAACCAAACACAAAACAGTCGAGTCGAGAGATCCTGAGGTAAGGCGCGTAGCCAAGACCTCCGGGAACTCAAGACGAACACAAACATGGATGATCACTGAGTGTTCAAGCGGTGACGTCCAAGTCTTGAGGACGGTCAAAAATGGGGTGTCTACAGTTGCCCCTCTTTGACAGAACTCGAAAGTCATAAGAATGACGAGAGCGATTGTCAAAGCCCAGAGACGACCCATTTTTGACAAGGCCGAAGACTTAGACAAGGCATACAAGCTGCAGATAAAGATATGCGCCCAAGGGCAGGGGCAAAATGCAACCGACAATGCAAGAAGCCGAACATAACTTATGATCATGCAAAGAAAGCTGTAACGAAGCATAACATGCGACAGTTTTAAGCTAGCATACACCAAACTACACTACAATGCAGAAAGGATGTAAGAGAATTATGCAATTCTCAAAACGTCTCACTCGGAGGATACAATACTTAGTCTAAACGAATCTGTTTGAGACTAGATTTTTTCTAGCATAATTAGTTTTCATTATATTTCTAAGATTTGAGCTTAACTCGAATCTTTCTATTTTTGGAAAATTTTGTTTATTTATTTATTTATTAATTTATGCAAGACTATCAAGCATTGACTTTCCTAATTTATTTCCTATTGTAATTAGGCCTTGTCTTTCATTATAAATTGGGGTTGTGATCCTTAGGGCAAATGAGTTTATTATGGAGAATTAATATATTTCAAGAGAGAGTATCTCTTTATTCAAATTCATAGTTGTCCTTTGTGTTTAGTGTTCATCCCTTGTAATTTGCTGCATCAACCACTTTACTCAATCATTGAACCACCCTTTCTCACTCTTGATCAACACTATTGTTATTATTGTCTGCAAGTATTTTGTGTGTCATCGAGGAGCGTTGGAGAATATTGTGCTAGTATAGAGAGAAGAATTTGAAGGTGGATGGATGAAAATAATGGTAGTGTCATTATTTCATTTTGGTAATTGTAATTTTTTTTTTCCTTCTGTTAGTTCAGTAACATGAAAAATTATGAGAGTTCTTTTCTAATTTTCAGAACAAGAGGGGGGATCCTTATTTTTGACAAGCCTCGGGGTTGTATTTATAATTTACCTTCAATTCTATTACATTTCAAATTTTGTATTTTAAATTTGATTACTTTCTTTGCATATCTTTTCTAGATAAGTTTAGGATCTTTACTACCCTCCAAACAAGAAAGGCTTTTATTTGTTAGCCCTTTGAATAAGAATTTTTCTTTCTTACTAACCCTTTGGACAATGAAGTTTTATTAAGCCTAATAATGTTAAAATTTTGGGACTTTCAAAAAATTGGGAAACTTATTGTGAAATAATGATGTAGATTTGAACAGACATCTTATTAATAAAGTAGAGTTTTTAAATTATCCCCGTATAAAGTTATAGAACTATTATGTATGCTCACATGAATTTTACTAACTCACCATTTTCAAAAATTAATAAAATTCATTGTATACATAATTTTTCAAAAAGTTATTTGTAATTTGTTTGGTTCTTTAGACATTAGATTATGATAGTTTATAAATGTTTGGGTAATGCTATCGTATACACTCCTTAAAAGGTGTGTACCATATACACTTTTTTTATGCAATTTTATGGTATATATTATGTATTTTTGTAACAAATGTTACCTATTTTTTCTAATAGAGTAATAAAAATTTGTGATTAAAAAATAAAGTTATACATTTTGTGGTATGTTACATATTTTTGTGATAATGTTATACATTTTTTGGTAAGAAAATGTTCGGACAAAAAAAATATTATTCACAAATTTTTTTTGATCCTCATTGTTTTTAGGGGGTCTAGATTTCATAACTGAAAACTATATACATGTATTCTCAAAATGTACTTTGAAAATGAAGTGTGTTATATTTGAATTTTATGTGATATAAATCACACTTAAAAATAAAATTGATCAACAAAATTACATTTTTTTAGTTCATGTTATGATGCATAGTATTGCTGTTTCACAACTTTAACATGGTATGTGGGGTCAAAAACTTTTGCAGGTGAAATGTAAATATTTTAGCATAGAGAAATAATCAGCATTGTTATCAAACCTGAATAAAAAATAAAAAATAATTGAAAAGCTGTTAAAAAATTGAGTGTGAAGATTAGAACACTAATGTTGTGCTTGGTTGGGGGATTTGAGGAGGGATTTAGAAATGGAAATGGAAAAGATAGGTGAAATGTAAATGAAACATGTCTATATTTCATCTAGTTTCACATACCTTTTCCCTTTCCCGTTCCAAATCCCTCTTCAAATTTCTCAACCAAACACAGCGTAATTATTTCTAATAAGATAACTCCGAGTAACTTTCTCAAACTCTTTTTAACTTTTTTAAAAAAAGAATAAATGTGAAAAGAAGAGAGATTTTAAGGGCTAATAACAACACATTAAAATAATGTTTATGATATGTGTTGAGCTTCATGTTTATAGTTATGAACTAATATAGAAACTTGAATAATTCATTCATTTTCTCTGCGCTTGGATTTCATTCTTTTCAGTCACATGCTTCTTGAAACAAATATTCCACGTATTATTCACATGTTCATTACTAGTATATGTCTCTTTAAATTTTGTTTCCATTCATAATTTTTTTTTTTTAAATTGAAAAGAACATTATTACTCCAATATCCATGCACTAGATTACTTGATTATTGTCACACGGTGATTTATTTAAAATTATAACAATCTTCTTTAGATTTTATTTGTTCTTATAAACATTCCAATTTAAAGCATATAGATCAAAATTCAAAATTAATTGTTAATGAACTGCCACATCACCATTGGACCTAAAATTTTATAGTTTTTTAGATTCTAATATTGAAACAAATTAATTTGATTTGTTTGAAAATCTAGAGCCTGGGGTGTTAGGGTTGCGAAGTTCATGAGTTTGTTCTTAGAGTTTAGAATCTGATTGACAAAGATCATGAAAAATATGAAATTTTATATGAAGCATATTTAGGACATTATTGGCATATAAATTTCAACCAAATTTATGTTCAAATTTCAAATACGGTCAATTAGTTAATGACACACATAGAGCCTATGATGAGATTGTTGTAGGTAATTACTTCCTAAAATGATCAACTTGATCCATTGAAATGCATAAATAAAACAACATCGTATCTTAGCGACATTATTCAAGATACTCAAATCACACGTAAAGCCTACGAAAGATGACACTTGTAGAGCTTATAACAAGGATACCACACATGATGAAATCCAAAGCATCAATGCGATTAATCAAATATAAGATTAATCAGATATGGCTACGCCTAAATTCAAATGGCATTATCATTCGATTTGTAATTCAAATGGCATTATCATTTAATTTGAAATTCAAATTGAAAATGAGACACTCTTATCATATGGATGGCCCTCTATAAATATGAGGACCATCACACAAGAAAGGGGACCAAAAATCAGAAGTCAGAGAATCAAAGGTGTGTGTGTGTGTGTGTGTGTGTGTGTGTGTGAGAGAGAGAGAGAGAGAGAGAGAGAGAGAGAGAGAGAGAGAGAGAAATCAGGAGTTAAAGAAGTCTTCACAAGAAATAATATGAGAAACTCAAAGAACTCAAGAGCCTACGCTACAAACGCATAATGGCGATGAATAGGTAAATGATTCCAAGCCCAAGAATTGTACTTCGTATTCAAGGCTTTAAAACCCACAATAATTTCTATAAAATATGTCTTTTCCTTATATTATTTTATGTTAATTTTCTTGTTCTTCATTGATTAGAGGTTTCATTTAAATAAAATGTGTAATTAACGATTTGTAATACAGATTGAAAATTGGAACTTGCTATTCAAATAATCAACACTATTTAGTCCAAAAACTAAACAGTGGTCATTTGTAACATGAATTTTAAAATGTGTTGAAACACTTCACATTTTAAAATTTGTGTCTACAAATTCTGGCATGCCCAGTAGGACCTATTTCTCCTTCCATCTTTTGAAGAACAAAAAAAAAAAATATATATATATATATAATTGAAACTTACTGACTTATTCTTTTGTGATAGGAACACTGAAGCAACTATCAAGATGCTAATTTACACTTCGGTGGTTCTAAAATCACCAAGGATGGAGATAGCGCCTATCATCTGAGAGACTCCGGTGCGAATGCTCTTGGTTGTCCTAAAGGTAGAACTAGCGAAATCCTAAAAAGATGCACTTCTTTCCCCAACACCTGTTGCCCAAGGGGCTCCAGAGTAAATGCTCTTCGCTGTCCCAAAGGTAATTAGTGTCACGAAGATGGTGAAACTTCTCTACAAAGCTGAAAATTTGAAAAAGATTGTTGAAGATTATGTGAAGGCGTTGAAATAGTACACAATGGTGAAGGCCACAACCCGAACAAAGAGCTTTCTAATCCAGGCAAGGGAGGCTAATCGAGTTACAACTGCAGCCTTTGTTGCAACTTCAGTGGGCGCACACAAAATGTTGCGGTCCAACTACTCACAAGGGTAGAAGAATTCGTCAAAATGGAAAAGTCTGCCTAGAGGAGGGCCTTTGCTGAAAACATGGCCATCATTAGGGCCATAGGGAGGAGGGTAATGACCCAAACTCCCATTGATGGAAAAACAACAGCCTCTATTGATGAAAAAAAACTACAGCCTACGAACCAACAATTCTGTTCAAGGCGCAAAGTTGAATCAACATCAACTTGTCCCAATTATGGGCTGCAAAAAAAAAAAAAAAATCCTCTCCTTGTTCCAAAAAATGTAGGGACTATTTTGAAAATCTATGAGGAATTTGCAAAAACGCAAACGGTTCCTTCTATGCCCCAAGGCTCGACCTAATGTGTCATCAGATGGTCTAGTTTTGAAAAACAAAGATGAAAGAAGAATAAGGCCTTAAGGAAATTGGAACAAAGAACAGTGGCAAAAAATGTTATAGGAGTTATTGAAAAGGCTCTCGAGAGAGATGAACGCCAAAAACAAATTGAAAGTCATATATTCACACTAGGATGGAATCGAACTCGACTAGAAAGTCAAGGCTCTCAAAGGCGGAGAGTAAAAGACCCTTGAAAAATATTTCTGCCTTGATCCAACCATCTATGGAGGAAGTGAGAACGAGGCCCATAACAAGGTCTATGACTCGTGAGGCTTAGAACAAAGTATCGTAGTCAAATGCTTCAAATTTAAGTAAGGCTATGGGGATTGATAATCATTTATATGAACAAGATGATACTGTCTCATCTAACTCATCTGTTTCAACGAATATTAAAAACGATGATTCGAGAAATGTCAACAAAGTCGTTGATGTTATGATGATTGATGTTGAAAAGGAAGGCGAAAATTTGCAAGTCCAACAGGACCAACAGGGTCTCAAAGAAAAAGTGATAGCCCTACAAGAACAACTTGAAAGAAGAGAACGGGAAATGGCTGGCAAGTTGGAGCAAATGCAACAGTTGCAGGCCCAAATGACAGGAATAGGAAGTGCACCCAAACAAACGACACAACCTATGGTGGGGACATCTATAGGTGTACAAAGCACACTGGCCCAAAGGGGCAATGGTCCCTATTACTCTGACCTAGCTAGTTGTAGACACCCCATTTTTGACTGCTTTTAAGACTTAGGCGCCTCAAGTCGATCACTTGATGATAAAAGTTATGCTGTATAAACGTTTGATTTCTTCATCAAGAAGAGCTTCTAAATCCCAACCTTACATCCCATTTTGGACCAAAACCATTTTAGACCAAAACTATTTTAGACCTTAAAACCCTATTTTTCAAAATATTTTTCTAAATGTTTCTACGATATTCTAAGACTCGCATTTCGTTTAAAATACTGCACTTTTCGGTAAACCAAGTAAGGACAAAGTGGAAATAAATGAAAGCATGGTGAACTCTTTGAAAAATCTTTAAAAACATCTTATTTATAGGTTTAGAGTTGAATAAAATAGAAGGGAAGGGAAGAAAACTAGTTGGGGGAAAAGTTAGGCATCAATCCGTTAGGACGGAAATGAGCAGCCTTCACTAAAATAGGCATATCTCTTTTCACACCTATAATTTAGATGTGAGGCTACCTTCATTGGAAATTAGACTTCCAGGGCTTCAATTTAGACTCAAGAATGACCTGAATCCGAGTCCGGATGAGGCAGATATGCCCATTTGAAGTTGGGCCTGAAAGTAGATTTTTGTCTAGCCGGCCACTTGTGTCAAAAACTTGATATTTTTGCTCGTTGTCTCCACAAATGCATGCACCACTCCAACTGTCTCTATGTGGATATTTCCAAGATATCAACGTATGTTTCTATATATACTTGACCTTCCCTCATGTTTTTAGGTTAGAAAAAAATTCCAACAACTCCAAAACTTGCATAGCACTCTCTCTCTACACTTCCTAAACCAAAAATTTAGCTCTTCTTGCTGAGGTTCTGAGCTCAAATCTTAGCATTTGAGAGTGAGAACTTGTGGGTTTGTTAAAAGAGTTACCTTGCTTCAAGAGGTATAACTTTGACTATCTTTACACTACTTCTTTTCTATGTTTACTTGTTGTTTTTGTACTATTTTTTCACCTGTGTTTATGGGCTGAACTTTTGGTGTAAGGCCATTAAAGGTAGAGGGGTTGACCACCCTTCTTTGAACCTTGCTTCTTAAGCCTTTGCCCTTGTGTTTCCCATCTTTTCATCAACTTTTTTTGAGCTTTTTACCACTGATTTTCAGAGGTTTTCAGAAGCTAAAAATGTAGTTTTGAAGTCCCAAAAATGTAAGGGTTAGCCTCCCCTCCTTGTGCTTGTTTGTTAGCTTAAATTCCTCAATGTTGTAGCTAACTTTTTCAAGCTTTTCCATGTGAATTTCAGCACTGTTTTTGCTTACTTTAGGACTATTTTAGGCTGGTTATTTCATTTATTCTTTGTATAGCATGCTTGTAGTGTAACGGTCCTCATAGGTTTGGTGTTTTAGGCATTAGACACCAACCTATTTGAGTTGATAGCTTTTATTTCAAGCTTTCCATACTTGTGTTCATCTCTAATAACTTCTGTAACCTCCATCCTTTCTTGGCTTTTTACCTTCTTTGAGAGTTGTTTCAAACCAATTGTTTGTTTAAGCTTGGGATAGAGATTGTTGGGCTTAATGGTTTAATCTCTTCGAAGGTTCATTACCAATGGCATGACATCTCTCTCATGCCTAAACAACCCTTTGTTTGACACTCCTCTTCATTAGTGGACTTAATCCTCATTTTGGACTAAAATGACTAATGAATGGAAAGGTAATTAAAAGAGGTGTTAAAATTGGGGATAAAATGGAGTAAGATAATGAAATGGTTAGGGTTCCATCGGACGTTAATTGAACCCATTGAGTCTTGAAGCATTTCATACTAACTAGTGATGAAAATGGTTCGAGTTTCAACATCAACCGCTTCTCTTGATCAATATCATGATAGGGAGAGGGTTCGTGAGTCTTTAATTATGCATTTATTGAAATTGTATCCCTTGGTTCATAAGTCATCACGCAATGAATTTGAGTCGATTGATGGCTTACGAATCGAGCCTACCACTTCTTTGAGCTATTCGATGATAAGGAAGGGTAGGGTGGACAAACATCCCCTGAGGATGCTCTGTTCGTACTCCGTTTGTTTTCTGTTGTAGCAGGAGAAACCCAACATTAGTGGCCGGCAGACCACCATTATTGGGCGGCTGGCCACCACTTCAGGCCTACCGACCACCTTTTTCAGCCAGGCAACACCACTTTCTTCATAGAGCAGAGCAGAGGCTGAGGTGTAAAAACAGTGCAGAGGCATTCTCGGGGGAAGAAATTCATGTGTATGCATAAGTCATTTCCTTGCTCCTTGGGACCCATTATATTTGTTAATGTTGTACAACTTGTAATTAATTACTTCATTAATTAATTCCGTAATGTAACTAGTTAGCTAGTTTAATTAGTTAATTTGCATTAATTAGTTAGAGCAGCTAGTTGATTTAATTTTGTTTTGTAACTATTTAATTAGCTAGAATAGTTAGTTAAATTTGGTGTTGTAATAATTAGTTAAGTAGCTTAGCTAATTCATTTATTCGGACCCTCCTGCGCGATGGCAAACTTGTAATAATGTGTGTATGTCTTCCAACCCCACGTCTTTTTCCCTTTTATTTACCCGTTTATGATGGATAGAATAGAACATCATGTTTCATTTAGCATATTCCATGATTTGCATCCACTTGTCTTGCATGCATCGAGGCTCGGTTCACCATTCTAACAAGCATTGTCATTTATTACTTCATTGAATACATGTTTAAACTACATGCTATCAAATTGATTCACATGTCATAATTAGTGGCCAAGCCTTTTAATTGCATCTTTGTATGTGTTGCATTAGGCATCTTTCATTAGTTAGGATCATGTATTTTTCTAATTAGTTTCTCTTTTGGCTCACCTCGAGAATTGGGGTAAGCTTTTATTTGCTTTAGCATATTGCATGAGTATGATTGTTGCCATGTCAAGCATGATTACCATGAGGCTAATTGCTTAAGTGATAAATTGTTTGAATGCTTGCGGATTAAGGCTAATTGCTTGAATTGGGATGATTTGATCAAATGTACTTATGAGATCACTTTTTCAAGTGGTACATATTCAAACAATTTTCAAACAAACATAAAAATCAAAGTGTTCCAATTTTTGCAAATTAGTCTATACTTGTGTGCAACATATAGTAAATTAGTCTAATAATCGGAACAAGAGCATATAATGTAAATAAGAATCACATCATGATTAGTAGAGGCCGATCTTTGATTGGGCGAGTGGGGTGCTCAATTCATGACCTTCCCCTCTCATACCTAAGTTCCCGAGCAGAGACAATCTTGGTGATGACGGACATGTGGCCTTTGGCACGAGTCATGGGTTTCCTAAATTTTCCAAAAATATTTAGGTAGCGACTCTGTATCAGGCAAAGCAGTCCATTTTTGGCATTTTGATTCAAAATCAATTTTTCAAAAGAATTGCCAGATTTGGACTTATTTGTGTTTATCTATTTCACATTGCACTTGTGGAATCAGATTCAGAACCACGGGAGTCCGAACTGTAGGGTTAGTCGTATCCGAAAGAAGCACGAAAAGTCAAGCTACACCAGTGGTGGTATGAATCCAATGCTCATGGCCATGATTGATGATATGGTAAAGAGACAAGTAAAGAAAGTTAAGGAGAAATATGATGAGAATTTTTTAGTAATTACCCAGCATGGTAGATGCTATTCCATTTCCTTCTGGTTTTTC
>JAPPVO010006361.1:0-49852 GCA_030407325.1 Camellia japonica | reverse complement strand
TTTATAATTTTTTGAAAACACCAATTTGTACTGAAATCGTCAATTCCAAGTGACTACTTACTGTATTAAAAAAGTAAGCAGCATGAAAAAATAGTTTCATGTGGCGATGTGACAACTCACTGCATTACTGATTAATTTGACAACTCACTGCTCGAATATGAGGGGATTTCATTGTGAGGACGGCCTACAATTATGATTTTATCGGACAACCACGTCCGTGACTACATCACAGGTACACAAAGTCACGGGTACTCAGGATTGCATGAAATGAATAAGATAAAATAATATCACGGGTATCACTTCTTCCATAGTCCCCCAGCATGCATTATCGTCACCAGATCATCTCTAGTTAACCTCTTGTAATGATGTCTATAACTAGCGCTGCCCCCAGTATGATATTTGTTCAAGTCATAACAATAGTAATATATCTACAATTACTATTATTATTAATTTTTTTTATTTTATGAACAATGTCTTCAAGAGGTGCAGGAAGTTCACGCCGGCAAAGAAATCTGAAAGTGTGGTTGCTACCTCTATTTACTTATGACTACAAGAGCGAAAAATACTCGAGTCCGAAGAATTATTATGCTGGTATCCGAGCAGAATGGGCGTTCAGGGTAACGGAGCAAGAAGGATTGTTTAATGATCTACGTAACTTTGAGGCACTAGTACCTCATCGTCGTTCATTGACCATGGCTAGATGAAATGTGAGTGACTATGAAAAAGCAGTTAGCAGAATTAAGAAGGAGAACAACAGAATGTTGATGCGGAGATGTCGACATTTCATGCTTCAGCTAGCCACCGAAATGGCAGAAGCAAGCAATAGAGATTTGACAGTGATTGACCGAAATAATGTCTTAAACAATGAAAAATATCTCTCTGACTACTACATGTCAGATGAGGAATGAGAAATCAAACACCTTTATCTTTCATATATGTTTGTATTTTGTGTCGTATCTTCGTTACTGGAGTGTAAGACAATGTTGTTGTTCATCTAATTTACGGATGTATTTCAAGTATTTGTTATATGAAGCTGAAGTTTATGAAATAACTACATTTATAAGTACACATTTATTAGTTCATGACTTTCTTTATTGAATTGCAATGAGTTAATGAATATTATGGATTAATGAATGGATTAATGTATGTTGAATATGTGAATACTTAAGGTTTTTTTTTTTTTTTTCAAACATGACATACAACTCCATTTTTTGTACCCACTTTATAGACTCAGTGATGTGTGAAGAAGATGATTGGTTGATAATCAGATAATATTTAATTATCAACCAATCCTCTTCTTCACATATTAGTAGACTTATAAAGTTTTTGATGTTGTACTTTATTTAGTTTTTTTAAATTTGTTTATGAAATTTTGAAATTTACCCCCACCAATTATCCCACAAAATGAAATTAAAATACAAATATAATATCATGAATACAAGTAAACACAAAATCATAACAATGCTGCATTGCATAACAACAATATATTGTACAAGTTCACATTAGAAAACAGACGAACTGCCGCATTCAACAGCACAGAAAACAGAACAGGTAGCTCAGTCAAAAGCTTCCCTTAACTGGGGCTCCTCAAATACTGATCTTCTACGTAAAGAATTTCAATCTCCATCAGGAAAGACGAAAGAGTCGCCTTCCAATTCCTGGAAGTCCAGTCAAAATGATGACTCTGGTAAGGAATGGGGGGTTGACAGAAAACTAAACTTGGGGACTGGACAAACAAGCTCAAAGCCAAGTGGTTGGTCCAGTTGGGGGACTAATAAAGTTCAGATGAGCGAACTACTGCCTTCAACAGCACATAAAACATAACAGGTAGCTCGGTGAAAAGTTTCCCTTAACTGGGGCTCGTCAAATAGGGATCCTCTACGTAAAGAATTTCAATCTCCATCAGGAAAGATGAAAGAGTCGCCTTCCAATTCCTGGAAGTCTAGTCAAAATGATGACTCTGGTAAGGAATGGGGGGTTGACAGAAAACTAAACTTGGGGACTGGACAAACAAGCTCAAAGCCAAGTGGTTGGTCCAGTTGGGGGACTAATAAAGTTCAGACGAACAAACTACCGCCTTCAACAGCACATATAACATAACAGGTAGCTCGGTGAAAAGCTTCCCTCAACTGGGGCTCGTCAAATAGGGATCCTCTACGTAAAAAATTTCAATCTCCATCAGGAAAGAAGAAAGAGTCACCTTCCAATTCCTGGAAGTCCAGTCAAAATGATGACTCTGGTAAGGAATGGGGGGTTGACAGAAAACTAAACTTCGGGGACTGGACAAACAAGCTCAAAGCCAAGTGGTTGGTCCAGTTGGGGAACTAAGTTTAAAACCGAATTGGTTTTACTTGATTTGCTTGTCAAAATAACTATTTACAATTAATTATACCCAAATAGATTGTTTTATGCACCTCTTTAAAGAAATTGACTGTGACAACCCTCACCACTGTTTACTAATAATACCACTGATTAGTGCTAATCTATGATTAAGCATGTTAATTGATTGAAATTTCTGAACTGATTGATTGAGTGTGTTAGTTTGAATGCAATTCTATCTGTTGACTGTTAAATGATTTGTTCATGTTTTATGTTTTAAACTGCAAATTGAAGGCCTTATCGGCAGCCGAACCAGAAATGGATTAGTGCTTTGTGTTAATTAGAATTAATGTGATTTTATGGCATGTTTAATTGAAATGATTTGATTTGGTATGATTAAATTAGATTTATATAATGTTAAATTACATAAGTTGGCTTTATTTACTAATTTGCCACCTAGTGGGCCACTCACCAATATTGTTTGAGGCTTAGTCTTGCATCTCATTCTTGTTTATTTTGAGAGACAAACCGATTGAGAGAGAGAGTATAGGAGAATAGGCTTGATTTCATCAAACTTAACTTGGAGACTTGGAGTAATTGAAGGTTGATTGCATAATTGAGCTCTCATTCTTGTAATTGAGGAACCTAGGTATGGAATTTATCCTCTAAATTGTTAAATTGAGTCATATAGTGCATGGTTCATGGAAGTTTAGAGATTAAAGTCAAGTTTTGGTTTAGATTGTTGGATTGGAGCTTTAATCTTGCATGTGTGTGCATATCTTAAAGTTTTAAGTTGTTTACATGGAAATTCTTGCATGTATGTTTATATTTTGGGTCTTGATCCATGAACTCACCATGTTTTGAAGTTAAATCTTGTATTTGATCTTGTTTTAGCACATTGGAGTTCCAAGGAACCCATGCATGTGTTGAATTTATATTGTTCTTCATGTTTAATGAAAACTTCTTTGAAATTGTATTTAATTGAACTACCTTTGGGCTTCGATTTCTCAAATTGATCTTTGAAACATGTTATATTATGAGTTTAAAAGTGTTTTCCGGAAAATTGGCCCAAAATGATCGAATTTGATGCATTAAAAGTTGATTTTGAGCTTGAGGTTCAAATCTGAAATTTCCAGATTTTGGACCCACGCTCGAGTGAGGAACTCCACGCTCGAGCATACAATCTGAGATCATGCCGTCCGCTCGAGCGAGTAAAGTGACCCTCGAGCGTGAAATGCGTGTATCTAGTACTTTGCATGAGTTTACAGTCCGCTCGAGCGAAAGAGTTCACGCTCGAGCGAGGACTTGTGTCTCACCCTCTAGCGGGGGTCGAGCGCCCGTCGAGCGTGAATTTTGAGCATCCAGTATTTTTACTGTAGCTTGCAGTCCGCTCGAGCGACGGAAGTCATGCTCGAGCGGATCTCCTTTGTCTGCATGTTCGCTCGAGCGTAGAAAACCACGCTCAAGCGAGACCCCTGTTTTCTGAAAATTTTGAAAAGTGTTTTTAAGTACATCTTTGCATCCTCTTTCCATCCTAGGCATTCCTAGGCCTAGTTTAAAGCATCTTAATAAGGATATTGATGTAGAACCACACCGAGTCTAAGTAGGGACTAAGTCTTCGATTCCCAAGTATGTGACTTAGTGTGTGTTCATCCTGTAACTGTGTAGGGTTGGCATTCGAGACGCGCACTAGCTTATCTGTAGCCCAGAACTTTGTGAGTAACAATGTTGTAAAGATACGTTCAATTGAAATTACTTTCTGAACGAATGACTGAACTGCTTTATGAAATATCACTGTTTACTGAATGAATGTTGTCCTATTTGTGTGAACTGTATTCGTGGCATCCATAGCAACTTATGTTACTGTACTGTACTGCTACTGTCACAGAGATCTCTGTCGGTTCCCATGTTGGAACCACTACTGTTACTGATATGATGGCCATCAACTGACTGTTCGGTCTGTTAAGACCTACTGTACTGTTTTGCTATTGGATGTACTACATATGACTATTATAATTTCTGAATGACTGTTATGGCATGAAATATGAGCCACAAACTGAATGATTGATATACTGATAAATGACTATTTTCAATACTAAAAGGACATTCATTCTTAACCTCTTTACGCATATGTTATTCACTGGGTTTTAGCTCACTGTTTATATATATATGTAGGTGTCCAGGCACCGGATCGGAGCTAGGAGCGTTGGGTTAAACTCCCTTTTTGTTAAGCCAACCACTGTGCCTCACTGCGAGGTCCCAAGCCTGACCGAGCCAAGGCTGTTCGGGGTGTTTTAGATTCCCCCTTTTTGTCTCCGTTTTGTGATACTGTATAGACTGAATGATAATTGTACTGTACTGTTCTAATAGGGATTAGGTCTCTGTCTTGGATGATTGTTATATGAATGTATATGTATTGTTTATGTGAACGTGTATGAAAAGTCTTTTTGCATACAGACTGATTAAGGCCGAAATGTACATCATTGAGGCCGTTAATTAGAATCTCTTAACTTCACTTGCTGGTCAAACCGTGTATTTTATGTGTGTTGAATGTCAATCAGGTTATACATCGTCAGAGCATAAAAGGGCAAAAAGACAAAATTTGGACAGAGTTGACTTTTTCTGGAAAAGTCAAACTGATGTTTTAAATCTGTTTGGAAGTGAATAGAAGTATAAAAAGAAAGAGAAAGGCTTTTCTAGGGTTCTGAAACTGTTTTACCAAAAGAGGGAGGCTAGGGTTTGGAAAGAAAGGAAGGAAAGCAAAAGCTCCAAGATGTCTTCCATGGTGGTTTCTTCTCCATCTTCCTCCTTCCACTCCTCCATGAGTGGCTAGTCGTCTTTTCTAGGGTTTTGATGAAACCCTAGCCATGTAATAGGTTTTTCTTTTTGATTTTATATTATGTAAAGGTTTGAACCATTGTGTGGTTTTTTTAGAAATTCTTTATATATAATTTTCATTATTCTTTCGAAATTTGACTTTCTGTGATTGTTAAATTTATCCATACAATTGTTTTCTTTTCCTTTATATTCAAGGTATGGGACGAACCATGCTACGAGGAACGAGTCGTATCATACCCTAGTTTAGAGTGAACGATTCGTATTACTTGAGATGGTTCGTGCTCGTACATTGAATGTGATAATCTTCTTGTTAAATGCTTCGAACTTGTAGTTGCGAAACATTAATCCGTTCAAAACCATAGCATAATTGATTTCAATTAGAAACCCTAATTATGTGGTTAGTAATTCTCCACCAGTTTTCCCCCAAATTCAGTAAACCAATTTCATTTATTATTAATAATTTAATTCCTTAGTTTAATTTATTCGTTATTAAATTAGGTTATGATCATTCAATCTTTTTCATCAAATTAATTTAGGAATTTAACGATTAAATTAGTTTAATTTCACAATAGTCCTGTGGATCGATACCTGGACTTGCCATTATTCTAATAGAATTTGGTATAGTTTAGTAATTATTTTTGGTGTGTTCAACGACCCATCAAATTTTGGCGCCGTTTGCCGGGAACTTCTGGCGAAATTAGTTAATTTAAAGTTACATTCTATTTTAATTTTTAGTTTAGGATTTTATGCTTTTGGTGTTGCTAAGTGTGCAGAGCATTTGAAATTGGAGCTATCATCGAAGTGCAAGTGGAGCGCAGCCGAGCTTTAAAAAAAAAATCGCAGCACTAAAGTGAGTAAACAGAAGCAAACACTCACAAACAAAGCACCAAAGTGCTAAAACGAAAGTCAAAGCTCAATTGGGGGTTAGAGACAACGTCTACACGTCAAGCATCTGCAAGACGAGTAAAGCGTTTTCGTTAAATCGCTGTGAGTATTTCTTCCTTTGGTATTTTGCTTTCATACTTAGTGCACAGAGTCGAACTTATTGTGTATGTGTGGGTAGTGTATGCACGGGCGTCGTTCTTGTCGCCCTGAATTGTGGAGTTTGGACCTTGAACTAGAAAGGACCCTTAGGAGACTTAGGACCTCTGCCCGTATTCCTAGGCTTGAATATTCATACATTGAGCCATTAGAGATGGCAGATCCTAATGTCCCAAATGTGCCCAACCGGACACTTAAGGATTATTTTACACCCACTACATACATCACCATCATGCATCCAATTGCCCAACACCACTGCTCATGCTCTATATGAGATTAAGTCCAGCACCATACAAATGCTTCCATCATTCCATGGACTAACTCAGATGACCCTTATAAGCATTTGAATGAATTTCTGGAAATTTACTCGACGGTGAGGATCCAGAATTTTACAAATGAGGCCTTAATGTTGCGATTGTTTCCATTCTCGTTAAAGGATAAAGCCAAACACTGGCTCAATTCTTTACCTGCTAATTCAATCACAACTTGGGACCAATTACAGCAACGGTTCTTGGAGAAGTACTTTCCATAGGTAAAACCAACCAACTTAGGCGAGCCATCACAAACTTTGCTCAAATGGATGGCGAGCAATTCCATGAGACGTGGAAAGACTTAGAGACCTTCTCCAACAGTGTCCCCACCACCAAGTGCCTGATTGGCAACTTGTTCAAACATTTTATTATGGCTTAACTGAGCCACACCGCCAAATGGTGGATTCGTCCTGTGGTGGGACATTTATGTCTAAAAATGATACCGAGGCATGGCAATTGTTTGAGAACTTAAGTGATAATTCCCTTCACCATGCCTCCGCAGCCCGGCAAGTCCGGCAACCCGTAGTTGGAGCCCCGAAAAGAGGGGGCATTTATGAGGTCGGGCAAAACCTAGAGTTAGCCCAACAAGTAGAGGCATTGTCCCGCAAGATGGACCAATTATTAGCTACGGGACATGCCCCTACCCAGCAAGTTCAGCCTCAATTCCACGAGGCATGTGTTATTTGTGCGAGCCCTGCTCATGACTTGAGTGAGTGCCCTTCGGCATCACAATTTCCGGAGTTAGTCCAAGAGCATGTGAATGCGGCTCAAGGATTCTCCAACCCGGGTAATGACCCTACTCCAACACATATAATCCGGGATGGAGAAATCACCCTAATTTCTCATGGAGACCCCCTTCACAAGTGTAGCACGTCCGCGGGGGACCTCGGCTACAGCTCGGACTCTCGACTTTGTAAGTGTTCTAAATCTGAACCAAAGAGTCCACCTCTGGCAAATTGTTTTGAAGAAAAACAGATTTTTGAAAAGTAGTGCCAAACATGGACTGCTTTGCCAGATTACAGAGTCGCCACCTAAATATTTTTTTAATGGGGGAATTTAGGAAACCCTGACTCGGTGCCGAAGGCCACATGTCCGTCATCACCAAAGTGACTTGGCTCGGGAGCTTGGGTACGATCGGGGAAGGTCAGCTATGAGCACCCCCTTTCGCCCGGTCCGAAGACCGGCCTCTACTAACCGTGATATCCTTTTTTGAAAACATTACATGCTCTTATTCCAATATTAGCCTAGAATTACTATGTTTGCGCGCAGCAAACAAGTATAGACTAGATTGCCTAATTTGGAAATAAACATTGCATATTCGTTTTGTCTCGAAAAACGTGTTGGATTTTGCTACTCGTAAGTAGGCTAAAATACGGATTCCAACGAGTTGTTCCAACTCACGCAATCCAACCTCCACCCACAGGCATTCAAACAGTTTATCTCATGTAAGCATTTAGCCGCATGGTAAGCATACTGTCATGTTAACATTCACACGCATGCGATATGCTAAAGCATAAATACTTACATCATACTCCGTGCCAAAACAATAACCCGGTTAGCAAACATGCATGACCTAGTTCATGTTAAGTGGCTAATGCATCACATACAGGGATGTAATCTAGACAGGCTCGGCTACCCTAAGCATGGCACATGAAATGCAACAACTATCACGTATTCAATTTTGGAATTGAAGTACAATGCAGTTTGCATGATGTGCCGAGCCCGATGCATGTAAACAAATGCATGAATGCACGCATGCATTGCATAAGATATGCTAAAATAAGTATGCCCTAATACTAACCATAAAAGCAGGTAAGTAAAAGGGAGAGAAAGAAACGGGGATTGGAAGACATGCACCCACTCACACACACTTATTACAATTTTTGCCCTCGCTCGGAGGGACCAAAATAATAATACAAATAATTAACTACGCAAGCTAATTAATTATTACAAATTCACTAAATTATTAGACAAATAAGTAATCTAATTAAAACAGTAAATGCCTCGGGAGGAGGGCCCAAATGCAGCGCGCGCTCGGAATTGGCTCGGAATCGCACTGTCATGCAAAGTGCCTCTGTTTTCCCTGCTACCCACTCTGAAAATTTCCAAAGTCCCAAGAGTGCCTCTCAGGGCATTGGGGAGTACCACCGGCTGGGGTAAGAACATCACCGGCCGAAGGAGGAGGCCACCGACACTGAATTTTTCCATCGGCTGGGGAATCACTGCCGGTCGGCACTAAATAGTGCCGGTCGGCACTTAACACCTGCAGAACCTGCAACTCACAGCAGCAGAGGGCAAAACTTGCATGGCAATGCAATTCAAGGCATGTATGCACCAAACACACTCCCTATCATGTTATTGACTCGAAGGGGCATGTGCCTCGATTCTCGGACCATCAATCGCGCATTTCCATGCATGATGGCCTAAGAACCAAGAATGCAACTTTGATTTCAAATGCATGCAATGCAAACAAGCAAGCAAGGGTGCTCAAACCTCTATCATGCTTCATTTCAAGAGGCTTAACATGCATGCAAATGTGATGCAAGCCCTAAGCATGTTATCTATCATGCAAAATGAACAATGTGATGCACTTATGCAAGGCACACAAGCAAGCATGCAAACCAATGGGGGGATGGTCTTATACTGAATTAGGCACTCAAAAAGGCCTAAAATCAGTAGCCAAAATGCTAAATTATGAGGGCCAAACACACATGCACACATACACATGTTAAGGTACCAACACTTAAGCATAACAACAACATTCAAGCACACTTGAAGTGAGTTAAACATGGACAATTGACATGCATATAAAGCTCTGAAAATCATGCAAAATATGATGCCAAATCATGCAACAAAGCAAGCCAAAGCATGCAACAAATGGTCCAAGTCTTGAAACCAGCCATTAAGGCTTAAACTAAGGCCAAGTCTACCAAGCCTCACAAAGCTAAAGGGACTCAAAACAGGTCACAAGCAGACCTAAACAAAGCCTAAGGAGCATCTAGATGGCATCTAAGAGGCTCAAGCACAAAGGCATACAACATGACCAAAACATGGAGCATTTAACATTAGCTTAAAAAGTCGCAAAGAGGCATGCAATGTAAACATACAAGCACTTCTAGGGGACTGAAATAGCATATGAAATGGTTCCAAACCATCAAAACAATGCAAGCAAAGCATGCTACGCATTCATACTCTTAAGGCCAACAAACCAAATGCAAAGGAGCTATGTATGCATGATGATTGACCAAAACAAGCATGGACAGAGCTAAATCATAACAAAATAAGCATACAAACTTCACAAATGCAAGCTTAAAACATGCTAGAAATGGAGGCATACAACTTAAGCACGTTAAGGCATAAAGAGGCATTACAAGGCAACTATACTAAGCATGCATAGGAGACCAAAACCAACTTGAAATCATGTTATAGTATGGCAATATAAGCATGGGAAACAAGTCAAACATGCTCGACACACACTCAAGCACGAAGCTACATAAGGAAGCAAAACTTGCCCTTTTCAAGGACATCAAGGAGAGGGGGTGGCCCTCCCCTTTCTAGGACTTTAAGGCACCATCTCCACCACTGAAATCCCTCAAGATTTCAGTGGTGGAGAGGTCCAAGCACACAAGTCCCGGATCTCTCCAAAATAGCACAAAAATGAGCCCTTTTCAAGGCCTAAAGGGGGTCAAACTTCCCCAAACCACAAAACACCCTTAATATACAACAAAGAGGGTTAAAAAACAGAACTTTTTTATGCCAAACACTAAGCTCAAAAACTGTTTTAAACTAGGTAAAAACAAGGTACAAAAAAAAAAGAGGACTAGATCCTTACCCTTGTAGCCTTCTTCAAAGATGGTGGTGTGATGGCTTCCTTTAGCTTCAAACCAGCCAAACCTCAAGAACAACCTCTTGGAACCTCAGTAGCAAGGGAAGGTGAAACACTAGGTGCTTGTGTGCAAAAGTGTGAACTAAAGCACTAGTGTACTAAATAAGCAAGGAAAGAGAGATAGAATAGATATATGATCTAACCTAAAACCAGAGCTTGGTTTCTCTCTAAAATGGCTGAAACCTCTCAAGAATTTCCAACCTTAAGCCAAGAGGAAGAGCCTTCCTCTTATAGAACTTGTAAGACTTACAAGCTAAGCAACTAAGGGCTCATCCCTCCATACACGTGTATGGAGGGGAAGCAAATTGCACACAGCTGTCTGAAAATATCTCAGAAAGCAAGTGCACAGTGGTCGGCAGGGCAAAATGGTCATTTTGCCAAAAAGAGTGCCGACCGGCACAAAATAGTGCCGACCGGCACAATATAGTGCCGATGGCAACTTTAGCCAGCCGGTGGTGTGTAGGGATGCCTCATAAAGCATTCCCTGCCCTTCCAAGGCAAAACACAAGTGTTTGGTGCAAAACCAAACACAAATGGTCGAGTCCGGAGGTCCTGAGGCACGGCGCGTGCAGCCGAGAACTCCGGGAACTCCAAACGAACACAAACATGGATAATCACCGAGTGTTCCAACGGTGACGTCCAAGTCTTGAGGACGGTCAAAAATGGGGTGTCTACAACAAGGCACTTCTTACAATCCTCCACCACCAAGGCAGAATTTCAATAATTTTGCCAACCAATCATCTTACCGACCACCGCAACCTTATAGGCCCCCACAACCGTATCGGCAACCACAACCACAACCCCCGCCTGTTCCTCAGGGCAACTCTGCCTTGAGACTCAGGTGTTGGAAGTTCTCTCAGAACTTAAGGGCTTAGCACCGATAGTTCACTCCCACACTCACTCTATTGCCAAGATAGAGACCCAATTGGGTCAATGGCTAACAACATGAATCGAGAGAGAGAGGAGGGAAAATTACCAAGTCAAACTGTGGCCAACCCTAAGGGACAATACGGGGCAGAGAGTTCGGGTGGGAATGGTAAGCAACATGAGCAAGTGCAGGCGGTGGTTGCGTTGAGAAGTGGTAGGAAGTTAGAGCCTCAGTCAGTTGCGTCTGATGCAACTAGAGTTAGGAAGGGTGACCACGGAGGTTCACCTAATGAGAGCAAGGGTGAGGGGGAAAACAATTAAGAGGGATGACTTAGTCCCTAGTACTTCACTTGAGCCCAAGGCACCATATGTGCCTAAGGCACCCTTTCCCCAGTGCCTTGATACAACCGTCCCCTTTTAATAAGAAGGCGGCATCTATGGAGGCAATGATAGAGGTCTTTAAACAGGTAAAAATCAACCTCCCCCTGTTGGAGGCGATTAAGCAAGTACCATCATATGCCAAATTTCTGAAGGACCTTTGTACGCAAAAGCGTAAATCTAGGAACATGTGTCCCAAGGGTCCTACTCACGGAGCAAGTAAGCTCCATCTTGTTGAATGACACACCTCTTAAGCTTAAGGACCCGGGTGCCCCAACCATTGCATGTATTATAGGGGACCATTTCATTGATAGGGCCTTATTAGATTTAGGGGCTAGTGTCAATTTGTTGCCGTACTCTGTGTACGAGGAATTTGGGCTTGGCGAGTTGAAGCCCACTACTGTTACTCTTCAGTTGGCTGACCGGTCCCTCAAAGTGCCACGAGGCATGATTGAGGATGTACTAGTTAAGGTTGATAGGTTCTACTTCCTTGTTGATTTTTTGCTTTTAGATATGGAACCGGTAGCCAGTTCGAGGAAACAAATCCCGGTGATTTTGGGTCGACCTTTCTTGGCTACGGCCAATGCATGCATTAATTGTCGGACCGGGGTTATGGAAGTTTCATTTGGTAACATGCAAGTGAAACTTAATGTTTTCCAAGCATCACAACAACCACATGAGAGAGAGGAGTGCTTATTAGTGGATGTTGTGGATGAGATTGTTGAGGAGGCTTTGCCCTCCATTCTTGTAGAGGACCCTTTAGAGGCTTGTCTAGCTCATTTTGGGTTTGAAGATTTTGACATAGATGGGTCAGTCGAGGAGGTGAATGTCTTGCTTAATTCTTCTTCTACACCGGATTTTCCTCCATGGAAAGCCCGGTTTGAGTCACTTCTTCCTCTGTCGAGAGAGCCTGCCACACCATCCTTGGTCACACCACCTACACTTGAGTTGAAGCCACTTCCGGCCACACTCAAGTATGCATTTTTAGGGCCTCAGGAGACTTTACCAGTTATCATTGCATCTGACTTGCTGCGGAGCAGGAGAGTCAGTTAATGAATGTTCTCGTGGCACATCGGAGTGCTATATAGGGTGGTCAGTGGCTGATTTGAAAGGATAGATCCCTCCGTGTGCATGCATTATATACATCTAGAGGAGGACACCAAACCTTCTCGCCGAAATGCAACGGAGACTGAATCCTAATATGAAAGAGGTGGTGAAGAAGAGGTTTTGAAATTGTTGGATGCGGGTATTATATACCCCATCTCAGATAGCAAGTGGGTGAGTCCCACGCAAGTGGTGCCCAAGAAATCGGCATCACTGTTGTTGAGAATGAGGGAGGAGATTTAGTCCCCACCGAACCACTACTGGGTGGTGAGTGTGCATTGATTATAGGAGACTAAATTCCTCGACTAGAAGGACCATTTTCCCTTACCTTTCATTGACCAAATCCTAGAGCAGTTAGCGGGGCAGGGGTTCTATTGTTTTCTTGATGGCTACTCGGGGTATAATCAAGTCCCGGTGTACCCCGCTGACCAGGAAAAGACCACATTCACATGCCCTTTTGGCACTTTTGCTTACAGGCGCATGCCCTTCGGGCTATGTAATGCACCAGCGACCTTTCAACGGTGTATGATGGCCATTTTCTCCGACATGGTGGAGAAATTCTTAGAGGTTTTTATGGATGACTTTTCGGTGTTTGGACCGTCTTTTGAGGAATGCCTTAGGAACTTGACTAGAGTGTTAGAACGATGTATTGAGGCAAACCTAATCTTGAGTTGGGAAAAGAGCCATTTTATGGTTCGTGAGGGTATAGTGTTGGGACACATTGTGTCCCCTCGAGGTATAGAGGTTGACAAGGCTAAGGTTGACCTCATTGCAGGCCTTCCTCCACCCAATTCCGTGCGTCAAATCAGGTCGTTCTTAGGGCATGCAGGTTTTTACCGTAGGTTCATTAAAGACTTCAGTAAGATATCACGTCCTTTGTGTAGTTTACTAGTTAAGGACGCGCCTTTTGTCTTTGATGAGGCATGCTTAAAGGCATTTGAAACACTAAGAATGGCCTTGACCACTGCCCCAATCATGAAATCACCAGATTGGTCACTTCCCTTTGAAATCATGTGTGATGCCTCTGATTATGCTGTCGGGGCTGTGTTGGGCCAAAGGGTCAATAAGGCACCATTTGCTATATATTATGCTAGTCGCACTCTCTCGGATGCTCAATTGAACTACACTACTACCGAGAAAGAGTTGCTAGCTGTGGTCTTTGCCTTAGACAAATTCCGGTCTTATCTCCTAGGTTCCAAGGTCATAGTCTTCACTGATCATGCCGCTTTGCGATATTTATTATCTAAGAAAGAGACCAAACCTAGATTGATTAGATGGATTTTGTTGCTTCAGGAATTTGACTTAGAGATCCGTGATAAGAAAGGATCCGAGAATGTGGTGGCGGATCATCTCTCTCGAATCCTTGTTGAGTATAATAGTGACCCTCTTATTTTGCATGATTCGTTTCCGGACGAACAACTCTTTGAGCTGTCACAAGCGAGCCCCCCGTGGTTTGCACATATTGTGAATTACTTGGCCATTGGGCAAATTCCACAGAATTGGTCTAAGCAAGACAAAGATCGATTCTTTTCGCAGGTCAAGTATTACTTTTGGGAGGATCCGGAGTTGTTTAAATATTGCTCCGACCAAGTGATCCGACGGTGTGTGCCGGAGAGTGAGGTGCATAGCATTCTTACATTTTGTCATTCTTCTGCATGTGGCGGTCATTTAAGTGGGCATAAAACGGCCGCCAAGATTTTACAGAGTGGGTTTTATTGGCCCACAATTTTCAAAGATGCCCATCAATTTTGTAGAACTTGTTTGCGCTGTCAGCAAATGGGTTCGATGTCTCGGCGTGACATGATGCCAATGTCCCCTATTCTTGTGGTAGAAATATTTGATGTGTGGGGGATTGATTTTATGGGCCCTTTCCCGTCATCGTTCGGTTTGAGTACATTCTTTTGGCAGTAGATTACGTGTCTAAGTGGGTGGAGGCAATAGCTACCCGAACAACACGATCATAAGTGGTAATCAAATTCTTGCATGAAAACATCTTTAGTCGTTTTGGGTTTCCTAGAGCCATAATAAGTGATCAGGGTACACATTTTTGTAACCGGTTCTTTGAGTCGGTAGTTAGAAAACTCTATCACTCATAAAGTTGGCACTCCATACCACCCTCAAAGTAGTGGCCAAGCGGAAGTCTCAAATAGAGTAAAGCACATAATTGAGAAAACTGTGAGACCGGATAGAAAAGATTGGTCACAAAGGTTAATTGATGCATTATGGGCTTACCGCACTGCTTATAAGACACCCATTGGGATGTCACCATACAGAGCGGTGTTCGGCAAAGCTTGCCATCTCCCGGTTGAACTTGAGCACCGAGCATTGTGGGCCATAAAGAAGTTTAACTTCGATATGGCCGCGGCTGGGCTCAACCGAAAATTGCAACTCAATGAGTTGGAGGAAATCCGGAATGATGCATATGAGAGTTCGAGAGTTTTTAAAGCTCGGACTAAAGAATTCCATGACAAGCACATCAATAGGAAATCCTTTGAACCCGACCAAAAGTGTGGCTTTTTAATTCAAAATTGAGACTCTTTCCGGGTAAGCTAAGATCAAGATGGGATGGCCCTTTGTAGTTGTTGAGGCATTCATTCACGGCGCCGTTGAGGTGCGAGATCTAAAGACCGGTCACACTTTCAAAGTGAATGGCCAAGATTGAAACCATATATAGAAGGGATTGGGAATGGTGATATGATTGAGTCCATTGCTTTGATGGACCCATTTTACTACGATTGATAGATTGATTTGATGTTCTCTTTTCTTTCTCTTCTATGTTATTCTGTTTTTCTTTGTTCTCGTTATGCTTTACTTGCATCTAGGAGACTTTAAATCCTCTAAAGGTGTAATTCTTTGGTGTTTGCCGTGCCCGAACGACATCTGACGGTCTGGTATAGCCACCTAACCGTGTTTGTAGTGAGTTCCTAGGAGACCAATTGAGACGGTGGAAACTAGAGTTCGAATGGCAACGCCTAGAACACAAAGGTTTGGGATTTCCGAGACTAGAGTCTAGTTTAAATACATACCCAGGGTGTGGGAGATTGCTTCAAAACTACCTCGGCTTAAACTCTGTATGGTAGCCCCATAGGTTGAGGTAGCTTAATGCGCCTCGATTCTGGATACCGAATCAACCTAGTCTGTCACCCTGTTGGAGAATAGGGAAAGTTACAAACACATGTTAGGGAGAAAAGTAGTACCCGTGGTTTCGCGTGAAGATTATACCTTTAGTGGGCATTCCGTTATGTTCTTATGTGCTATATTTATTTCGGATGTCAATTGAAGGTAGAAATGGTTAAGTATATTTGGTTGTACCAGCCCGAAGGCTACAAACTACGCTGGGTTTTATTACCTGGGAGATTCTGAAGTGGCAACTTTATGCCATAATTCTGGTGCCTTTTGTTAGGTGCTGAGAGTTAGTTTATTATTCTTTCGAAAAAAAAAAAAAAGGGTTATACTTGTTCATTTTATAAAAAATAAAATAAAATAAAAAAAAATTGTGTTGTTCTTGTTGTTAAAAAAATTTAAAAAAAAAAAAAAAAAAGAGCATGAAATCGCCGCACGTGCGGCCTGGGCCCCGCACGTGCGGGAAATTTGGCCAAATTGAAAGTGCACCCTGCTTAATAAGCAGGTGCAGGGGAGTGCGTGCGTTGACCAGCCGCACGTGCGGCTTGACTCCCGCACGTGCGGGACGCCGATATTCCAAAAAAATAAAAAATAAAAAATTTCTCAAGACTCGCCGCACGTGCGGCCTGGGCCTCGCACGTGCAGGAAATTTGGCCTCAAAAGAAGTCGCACCCTGCTTTAAAAGCAGGTGCGTGGCCAAGTGCGGCACTTTTAATTTTTTTTATTATTTTCATTTTATTTTATTTTATCTTATTTTTATTTTATTTTCAAAAGAATAAAAAAAAATTAAAAATTAAAAATTAAAAATTAAAAAAAAAAATTTGGTTTTGTTTTATTATTATTAATTTTTATTTTCTGTCATTTTTAATTTATTTAAGTAAATAATTTTATAAGTACATAAATAAATTTTTATAAAAAATAAATAAATATACATTTATTTAATTTATAATTTTTTTAAAAAAAAAAATAAATCAAAAATAAAATAAAAATCGTATTTTTTTTATTTGATTTTTTTTAGGGAAAATTATTTAGAAGTCCTATTAGGGAGACTGTGCTACATTTGGTCCCACAAAAAAACTTATGTTCCCATAAGTCCTGTGGAAGTTTCTTGACATATTTACCCCCTCAATATTAGTTGTTAATATCATAAATAATAATAAAACCATATATAGGGAAATTGATATAAACGTAACGTACGTGACACCTACATAAACGTAACGTGACATATCTACATAAACGTAACGTAATGTGACACCTACATGAACGTAACGTGACACCTATGATCTATGGTAACATTGAATTTTTTTATAGGAATTTGATTTTTATAATATTTTTTTTTATTTGTAGGCTAAAATAATCTATCCACTCAGTTTCATTTTATTTCATAATGTTTTAATTATCTCAATCAATCCTATATCTGTGTGTGTCCGAATCTGTCCCTCCCTGGGATTGTGTGGCTGTGTCTGGTGACATTATGCTTGGCTGTGAATGGGCAATTTTCCTTTTGGTGGTGTCCAAGATCAGCTAATAAGGCAGCACACTGGGTTGCACAAGCCTACCTCAAAAATCACTTCCTTTGGACTGAAATGTGTCGGGATTGCATAAAGAATGCAGGCCAGGAGATCGAATTGGTCGAGTTGAATCGTTTGAGGAGCCGAGCCCTAGCGTTGTGTGCCCTTCCATTAATTAATTTAAAATTATAATTTTTATGAATTAATTTAGATTTCACATATATTATTGATAATTTTTTAAATTTTACAATTAATAATACAAAATAAAAATATATTAAGATTATA
The DNA here is from genome assembly GCA_030407325.1 of Camellia japonica. Taxonomy (NCBI): domain Eukaryota; kingdom Viridiplantae; phylum Streptophyta; class Magnoliopsida; order Ericales; family Theaceae; genus Camellia; species Camellia japonica. Next base: position 32,189 of record JAPPVO010006361.1, on the reverse strand, counting down.
TATCTATTTCAAACAAACGGATTAAAAAAATAAAAACTTATTAAGTTTGCGAAACGTAACGTGACACGTTACGTTACGTTATGTAAGTGTCACATTACGTTTATATAGGTGTCACGTTACGTTTATATAGTGTCACGTTACGTTACGTTTATGTAGGTGTCACGTTACGTTCATATTGGTGTCACGTTACGTTACGTTTATATTGGTGTCACGTTACGTTATGTTTATGTAAGTGTCATGTCACGTTAGGATCTTGTGGAATACATTCTTATGAAAATAGGACTTGAGACTCTATAAGAAATTACACAGGACTTAGCCTAGCATAAGGTTCTGAAAAAGGACTTATAAATAAGTCTCCCTTTTTTTTATTTTTACTTCCTATTTTGTTATTTTTATTTTCGTACAAAAAAAAAAAAAAAAAAAGACAAACCTTATCTATCTCTCTCTCTCTCAATCCCTCTCACTCTCAGATTTCACTCTCTTTCTCCCTATCTTATCTCTCTCTTTCTCAACCCCACACAAACCCACTATCTTCCATCTTCTTCTTCTTCCCTTTTTCTTCTTCTTTCTTCTTCCTCACCACCACCATCTCACCGCCGGCGTTCTATTTCCTTGCCGTCCGTCGAATCTCCGACGACTACCATTTTTTCCGGCGAACCTCCATTCTTTTTCTCTATTTCTCCACTTTTTCAAGGTATTTTTTTTTTTAATTTTTTTTTTTACCTTTTATGTATAGATTTGTGATGTCGATTTGTAGATATGAAGTGTTTGATTTTGATTTTAGTTTTATTTTTTGTGATCTAGTGTTCCAAAAAAAAAAAAAAATGTTCATAAGTACTTTATTTTGCTTTTAATTTTTAGTGTTCATTCTTTTTCTTTTCTGTTTAGTTTTGTTTTAATTTTATTTGTTTTTCCTGAGTTGTAGAATGCATGTTTAGTTAGTGTGTAAAAAAAAAAAAAAACTCAGCACCGACCATCTTCTGGAGAAGATGAACGCCGCACGTGCGGCTTGGGTCCCGCACGTGCGGGAATTTTCGAATTAAAAAAAAAAAAAAAAATTCAGAAATCTTGTGCTAATACTAATCCTAATTTAGTTTGTTTTTATTTCCTCTATTTGTTTAGTTTAATTTGTTCGTTAGTGATTCTAGTTAGTTTAATTAGTTATGGATTGTTTTATTTTTATTTTTATTTTTAGTTTTTAATTTTGTTTGTTTAGTTAGTGATGTTATTTTTATTTTTTATTTTTTTTTCTTTAATGTAATTGTTCATTTAATTATTTTATAGTTTAGTTAATTTAATTTAATGTCATTTCAATTCATTTATTTAATTTCGTTTTTTTTATATATCAAAAAAAAAAAAAAAAAAAAAGAAGGGGAAAAGAAAAAGAGTGGGAATTGCATGTGGTACATAAGTGGGCAAACTTGTGCTTTCATATTTTATTTTATTCTCATAATTGGTTCCACGGGTTTGTGTCTATTTGTTGTTGGTGTGTGCAGGATATGAGTCGACGTGTTTCTCAAGTCTCCAAGAAGGCTAGAGGTTCCACCTCTTCGGCGCCACCACCGCCACCGTCACCACCATCCTCGCCACCACCACCAGGTGACTTACCCCGGCCGGAGTGGGCTTCACGCCCTCTTCACAAGCTCACGCAGTTCAACCTGCAATTTTTTCAGGGTGAGGCAGACACTACTTGGGCCGTTGAGCAGCTTCGACTCCGGCAGCAGTTGGGCATCTGCACTGTGACAGCGCCCACTTATCCTCGTCTGGTACGACTCTTCTACCAGAACCTATATGAGTCACCCACCGAAGCTGGACTGCTCTCTAACATTGATGGTCAGGCTATCCATATCACCTCATCCATGATTGCCACAGTGTTAGGGTTTTTCACCAAGCCGGAATATCAGCCATTCCCGGAAGTTGAGGATCGACAGCCCATCCATAGCCTCATCCAGCAATACTTCCCGGGGGCCCATGGTGATCTCAGTTTCACCTGCTTACGGCGGAGCAAGCTGCCTAGCCGCTTGCTATTCCTGGATTCCGTGATCCATAAGAACGTCCTTCCACTTGGGCATTGAGCTGAGCGACGATTGGAGTTTGTACGGGTTCTACACGGGTATCAGTATGGCTATCAGGTCCCGCTTGCACGTATCATCTTCATGCACTTGCAGAAATTTCTACGAGAGGCAGTTCGGCCTGATCCTATGCAAAACCTGACTTGGCCACTACCATTTGCCAATCTGCTGACACTTATGTTTCAGCTGAACCACCTCCACATTGCTGAGGATCAGGAGATTGATAGAGGGTATCCGACTTTCGGCCAGCGGGAATGGCAGCATAGCATATCTCGTATCCCGCAGCCGGTTGGTGCCCCAGTTGATGAGGCCCACGAGCCTGTACATGACCACCCACCACATCCTGTTCCCCCCGTGCCTCCCCAAGGGGACCCGCTCTACATGACTCGTGAGGAGTACTTACAGCTTCAACACTCTGTGGATCAGGTCCACAGTACTCTTCATGAGCATCACCAGAGTCTCATGGAGTTGCGCACGGATTTTCAAGCGCATTGCGACTATTCTTGGGCGACCTTCAACCAGCTGCTCGCCCACCAGCAACGGATTCAGGATGACGCCTTCGAGACGCGCTCTTTGATGCAAGCTTTGTTCGCCCAGCATTTCCCGCCACCACCACCACCGGCTTCCCCGTAGTCCCCACCTGTATATTACTTTGTCTCTTTTATTTTTCTTTTTTTTTTCCTTTTTAGTTCTTTCTTGTCTTCCAAAAAAAAAAAAAAAACCAAAAAAAAAAAAAAAAAGAGTGAAGTGTCTACATGTTACTCTCTGTCTACCTAGATGTGCACCTACAATTCTGGTAATATTCTCTCATTTCTCTTTACTTTTCCATTGAGGACAATGCCATATTTAAGTTGGGGGATGAGGGTTATATTTTCTTTTGTGCATTCCTATTTGGCCCATAATTCATGTTTATACCTGTTTCACTTGATTGCATTACTTCACCTGATATGACTTTTTGCTAGTAGGGTGATGATATTTGCATATGTTATTTGGAGATCATAGTAGACTTATATGAAAAGGGTTTATTGGGTAGATACTTGCATGTGATGTTTGCACGAGGAGAGTTGTCTGTGTTTGTGATTTTAGTACACTTGTCATGAGTATGCCTTAATTCACATGAACACACTATCATAGCGGTGATTTTTTATTATAATCCCTGGTGTACATCATTGATAATAGCTAGAGTTGCAGAAACATAAATGAGGAGCCAAGATTCTTAAAAAAAAAAAAAAAAAAACTTGACTTGTTTGGGTTCGTAGCCTTTTTAACTCGAGTTATTAAGCCCGTAGGGGTGTCTTTACACCTAATGCCCTAAAACCGTCTGGTTTGGGAGTCATTGGCCCAAAACTTGCTACTTGGATTAATTAGAAAGCTTAAGGGACTTGGACATTGCACAGTTAAGGAAAAATAAGAAGAATGACTTGTTCGGATTCGTAGCCTTTTCAACTCGAGTTATTAAGCCCGTAGGGGTGTCTTTACACCTAGTGCCCTAAAACCGTCTGGTTTGGGAGTCATTGGCCCAATGCTTGCTACATGGATTGATTAGAAAGCTTAATGGATCAGGACATTGCACAGTCATTTAAAAAAAAAAAAAAAAACAACTTTTGAAAATCTTGGCTGCAACAGGTTAGTTTTTCTGTATATGTTGGGTGTTATTGTGAGTTACATTGGGCTATTATAGTGGATAGTTAACTAATATGAAGATTGCACTTTACACTGAGGGTACTCATGATTTGTCTACTAGCATGCACAAGTATAGGAAACTTTACTTTTGTATTAACTCAATTGTGGTTTTGACTCAATAGGTTCCTTCATGCTTGTCCACTGTGCCTTTAATGACTCATGATGTCTCAATATCACACTGTAGTGGCACATAAGTTGATTGTTAAGTGGAGTAGTGTAGTCATTTGTTGTTGGGTATATATGAATATGTTAATGTTTGTGGGTATCATTTCTGGAAACCCTCACGAGACTTTACTCGTCCACTTGGGGTAACCTTGTGGTTTAAAGGCTTGTTGCATATGCTAAATGCAACCGTTGTCCTACGAAAGAGGAAATAGATAGATTTTGTTTAATTTAATTTAATTTTACTTGCTTGAGGACTAGCAAGTAGTAAGTTGGGGGATGTGATTAAGGCCGAAATGTACATCATTGAGGCCGTTAATTAGAATCTCTTAACTTCACTTGCTGGTCAAACCGTGTATTTTATGTGTGTTGAATGTCAATCAGGTTATACATCGTCAAAACATAAAATGGGCAAAAAGACAAAATTTGGACAGAGTTGACTTTTTCTGAAAAAGTCAAACTGATGTTTTAAATCTGTTTGGAAGTGAATAGAAGTATAAAAAGAAAAGAGAAAGGCTTTTCTAGGGTTCTGAAACTGTTTTAACCAAAAGAGGGAGGCTAGGGTTTGGAAAGGAGAAGGAAAGCAAAAGCTCCAAGATGTCTTCCATGGTGGTTTCTTCTCCATCTTCCTCCTTCCACTCCTCCATGAGTGGCTAGTCGTCTTTTTTAGGATTTTGATGAAACCCTAGCCATGTAATAGGTTTTTCTTTTTGATTTTATATTATGTAAAGGTTTGAACCATTGTGTGGTGTTTTAGAAATTCTTTATATATAATTTTCATTATTCTTTCGAATATTTGACTTTCTGTGATTGTTAAATTTTATCCATACAATTGTTTTCTTTTCCTTCATATTCAAGGTATGGGACGAACCATGCTACGAGGAACGAGTCGTATCACTACCCTAGTTTAGAGTGAACGATTCGTATTGCTTGAGATGGTTCGTGCTCGTACATTGAATGTGATAATCTTCTTGTTAAATGCTTCGAACTTGTAGTTGCGAAACATTAATCCGTTCAAACCATAGCATAATTGATTTCAATTAGAAACCCTAATTATGTGGTTAGTGGTGAATTCTCCACCCTAGTTTTCCCCCAAATTCAGTAAACCAATTTCATTTATTATTAATAATTTAATTCCTTAGTTTAATTTATTCGTTATTAAATTAGGTTATGATCATTCAATCTTTTTATCAAAATTAATTTAGGAATTTAACGATTAAATTAGTTTAATTTCACAATAGTCCCTGTGGATCGATACCTGGACTTGCCATTATTCTAATAGAATTTGGTATAGTTTAGTAATTATTTTTGGTGTGTTCAACGACCCATCACAGACTGTCACAGCTCATTGGACATCTTTTAATTACTGTTTTGGCTTCCGCCAGCCCCTGAACTCTGTATTACTGTTTTACTGTTAAGCAGGCCTTCGGTAATCATTGGATTACTGGCCGGTTACGATGCTAAACCCATATGGGCGGGTTTGGGTCGTGACATTGACGCTTCTCTTAGTATAGAATAGCAATCAACGGAAGGCCAAAAATGTAAGAAACTAGACTTGTAACCAGTTCTAATGACACTGATTTGATATTTTTCAGATTTATACCCAAAGAGAACAACACTTCAGAAATTACTGTGTAACACCAGTTTTCTGGACAGATTTGAATGCACCAGTTAATATAGATTTTGACTCCCAAAAATTATAAGAAAATTCTGATATGCAATTCAATATGTAATTAATCAACTGTAAAAATTTCAGTTCAAAATTCATCCGTTTGATAAGGTTTCTTCATTTTTAAAGATTGTGGTTATGGGCAGAATTTCATACTCATAGATTGTACCCTCAACTTTATGTACCCATCTGATATTCCTCAAACTACATAAAATACACATGATATTCACAAACATTGGTGGCCACGTACTCCTACCTAACCCAGGTTTCACTCACAAGATCCACCATTACAAGCAAAAACACTCATGGAATATGACCCATGGCATATACTTGTTCTTCATACATCCACTATACCCATTACACTATTTGACACCAACAATTAACCTGATATATATTGAAGCCACCTAATCAGTTAAGCTTTCATTCTATCCTCTTCCAATTAAAAGACCTTCCAAATATTTAATTTGCACTTTAGGATTGACCACAAAAATATTTGAGATTGTAATATTATTATTATTTAATTATTTACTTAATTTTTATATTCCGGTTCCAACAGAACAGGTAGCTCAGTCAAAATTTACCCTCAACAAGGGCTCCTCAAATAATGACCTGTAGGTAAAGAATTTCAATCTCCATCAAGAAAGAAGAAAGAGTCACCTTCCAATTCCTGAAAGTCCAGTGAAAATGATGACTCTGGTAAGGAATGGGGGGTTAACAGAAAACTAAACTTGGGGGCAGGACAAACAAGCTCAAAGCCAAGTGGTTAGTCCAGTTGGGGGATTAAATAATTTCCAAAAAATTGTTCTTGGAAATTAGAAAACCGAGTAAGTTTTGGATTTAAAATGGCTCCACAATTATTGTAATATATACATTTTCATTCCAACAATATTTTCATACACTAGTCTTCCAATACTATTGGGTTAAGTGGTTGTCCGTGAGATTTGCAAATTTATTACGAGTGATTTCCAGAAAAAATTTAAATAACAATTAATCTTCCATACCTATGGGGTTAAGTGGGCGTGCATGTGATTTACAAATTTGTTACGATTGATCTGCGGATGGGTACGTTACGACCAATGTTCAGTTGATGTTGTAAATGTTTTCCAAAATATTACAAATTGAATATTCAAAAGTTGATTTTAAAATAATTCCAAATGACAACAAAAATTCAAATAGTCATATTTTTCAATGAAATACAAATAGTTGGTTGTAATAACAAATGATGCATAACTAAGTGAAACACAACATTACCTACATAAGTTTCCTTTTTTCACACATTGAGTAGTCAAATCGTGGAAAGACTTGTCAGTATATGCAGATGGATTGTCAAGTTATGTGACTTGGTGCACAGGCTTTGGTTTTCTTGATTTTTTGCTCGATTTTTTGATTACAGTGACAACTCATCTCTTATTGATATATGTGGGATTCTCAATTCAGAAAGTCACATGGTAACAGTGAATTCACTAATTTATCTTACAGTAAGCATGCCCTTATTTTGTCGGTATATGCAGATGGATTGTCAAGTCACGTGACTTGGTACACAGTATTTGTTTTTCTCTATTTTTTCATTGTAGTGACAACTCATACCTTGTTCGTATATGTGGGATTGTCATGCAGAGGCATTTATTTTCTATGGTTTTTCCTTTAATGTCTTTCTAAAGTCGTTCATAACCAACTATATAAACGACTATAGGTGAAGACACAACCTTACAACTCATTTCGCCCTACGAAATTATCATTCATTTGTTTAAAAAAATTAGCATGGCTACACGATGTAGACACCCCATTTTTGACCGACCTTAAGACTCAGACGTCACCGATTGAGCGCTCGGTGGTGTTGCATATTGTGCTCGTTCAGAAGTCTCAGAGTCGCGGCCGTGCGCCCTGCCTCCGGACTTCCGAACTCTCTTCTGTACCTTGCCTCGGTTTGCGAACCAGACTCGGTTTTCTCTGTTTTCTTTCCTAAGGGGAGGGAGAGGTCCCGTAGACCATCTCTCAGTGGCCGCGGGCTACATTTCGTGGCCGTAGGCCATTTTGCCCATTTCGGAGCCCGGTTCTCGGTTTTCGGAGCCGTCAGGCCGTGTGCCTCGGTTCGGGACCACCCAACCATCTCCGATTCCTCCGGTTTTTGGCATGCATCTCATTTACTCCCTTTCGAGGGACATTGGGGTCTTAGATACCCACTTCGTGGCCAAACACCACTTTCGGTGCTTAACGGCCGATTTTCGGGACCCCGAACTGCGTGTTTTGGTCCCCGAGCATTCGTTTTGCATCGGTTTTTGTTCATTGTTGGCAGGTACCTCTGTTTTATCATAACGAGGGACACTGGGGTCTTAGATACCCACTTCATGGCCGAATGCCACTTTCGGTGCTTACAGCCTATTTGCGGGACCTCGAACTGCGTGTTTTGGTCCCCGAGCATTCGTTTTGCATCGGTTTTTGTTCATTTTTGGCAGGTACCTCTGTTTCATCATAAGGAAGATCACTGGAGGGTGGGAGGCTAGTAATTGTCCAAGCAACCTGTTATGCTCTTCCGACGCCCCCCGGCGCCCGTTTTTCTCACTTCCGGGCTAATGTTGACCACCCTAGGGCATTTTCTTCGAGCCAAAACCACATATTTGTGTTGTACACACATGGGAGGACCCTAATATGCTATGGCCGGCCAGTAATTCTTCCTTTCATTTTTGACCCTCTTTGAAAAGTGGCTTGTTGTTTCTCCTGTTTCAGAGTTGCCAATTTTGAACTACAGGGCCTTGTTGTACACACCTGGGAGGACACCATCATGTGGTGGCCGGCTAGCAAATCAATCTTTCTTTTTTTGCCCCTTGGCCGGCCAGCCATAAGGGGTGGCCGGCCGGCCACCTGCAACAAAGTTGGCAGGCCGGCCATGCTCCTTGGGAGGTGTGTTTCACAGCTGTATGGCTGTATCCCCCAAAATATCTGATTTCGGGGGATATTTTGTTTGCAAGGGAACTTGTTCCGTTAAGGCTACACACTTGGACACACTTTGGCTCATTCATTCTTGCATGCATACACTCCTCTCCCTCTCCCTCAAGACCTAGAACCTTTGCCTCAAGCATATCCATCTCCATCTCTCTCAAATCTTCAAGTTTTGCTTCCATTCCTTCATCATCATCAAGCACTACCATCACCACTCCATTTCCAGCAACAAGAAGAGGTTCTTAGAGGCTTAGAAGCACCATTTCTCAAGTCAAGAAGCAAAGAAAGAAAGGTCTTCAAGGGTAAGTCTCAAACTCCCTCTTTTACACCATTTTCTTTCCTCTTTTCTTAACCCTACTTGCTCACTGTTTTGAGCTCCGACCAATACTGAAAGTGGTCCTCTTTTGAGCTATTCTTGATGTTTGTTTAAGGGCTCAACTCTGTTTGAGCCCTCCATCTTGCACTTGTTTCAATATCCTCTTATATGCCATTATTTTGCATTGAATATTTGGCCTATGTGTGATCTGAATTGGAGCATCCCATGAACTGATATTGTGCTTAGTTTGAGGCCCTCTTCAACATTGAAGAAGGGCTCAACCTTGTTTTCATGCTCCATATGTTACTTGCTTTGAATCCATGTTTTACCCCTTTTTTGCATGCTTTTTCTAGCCTATGAGTGATCTGTTTTCGAGCATAAGATAAACTGTGAGTGGGCCTATTTTGAGCCCCTCTTAAATATTGAAGAAGGGCTCAATCATGTTTGGCCTCTCTATCATGCACTTGCTTCATAATTTCTCATATTTACCGTAAATTTGCATGATTTGTTTGACCTACATGTAGTCTGTTTTGGTGTATGTCATGAACTGTGAGTAAGCTTATTTTGTGTCCCTCTACAACATTGTAGAAGGGATCAACCTTGTTGGGGGTCTCCATGTTATACTTGTCATTATATCCCTCTTGGACCCCCATTTTTGCATGCTTGTTTAAGCTCATCTAGATTCTGTTTTCGGCCATCATCAGAACTAGAAAGAGTCTTATTTTGATCTTCTTGACATATTTCATAAAGGGTCTTTTCTGTTTTGATGAATGTTTGGGGTACCTCATGTTATAGCCCTATGTATCCTCAATCTTGCATGGCATTTTTAGCATGGTTGAATACTGATTTGGGGGATGTCATCTACTGAAAATGTTCATATTTTTAGTCCCTCATCAGTGTTTTAGAAGGATACTTTTCAGTTTGAGCACCGCATGCATCACTTGTTTCAATACCCCTCTCTTGGTCCGTATTTTTGCATGCTATTGTTGCCCTATTTATGCTTGCACTTTGGCCTTGTTCTAGACTGAAAAATGCTATTTTTGGGGCTGCCTTGCTACTGTTTTGCATGTCATGTACCAATTACGCATGTTTAGTGTGGCTGTAGGCCATTTCGGATGCTTAATATCGCATTTCGGGACCATTCCGTGCATTCGGTGTCATTTCCCCGCCTTTCGGGACTGTTTTGCATCATTTGTGAGTTCTGGAAATTCATTTGCATGCTTGCATATCATTTCCATGCCATTTCATGCCTTACGGCCATTGCCTCGGTTTGCGTGCCCGTGTGCACGCATTTCGAGGCACTTCAGTTTTATCCGACGGCCTCCCGTGTGAGTGTAGCTGAGGCTCTCTCATGTTGGTGTAAGTCCATTTCGCATTCTGTATGTCATTTTAATCTCATTGCATTGCGTATGTCATTGCCTCGGTTTGCGTGCCAGTGTGCACGCATTTCGAGGCGCTTCATTTTCATCTAACGGCCTCCCGTGTGAGTGTAGCTGAGGCTCTCTCATGTTGGTGTAAGTCCATTTCGCATTCTGTATGTCATTTTAATCTCATTGCATTGCGTATGTCATTGCCTCAGTTTGCGTGCCAGTGTGCACGCATTTTGAGGCGCTTCATTTTCATCTATCGGCCTCCCGTGTGAGTGTAGCTGAGGCTCTCTCATGTTGGTGTAAGTCCATTTCGCATTCTGTATGTCATTTTAATCTCATTGCATTGCGTATGTCATTGCCTCGGTTTGCGTGCCAGTGTGCACGTATTTCGAGGCGCTTCATTTTCATCTATCGGCCTCCCGTGTGAGTGTAGCTGAGGCTCTCTCATGTTGGTATAAGTCCATTCTGAATTCTGTATGCCATTTTAGTCTTATCACATTGCGTATGTCATCGCCTCGGTTTGCGCGCCCGTGTGCACGCATTTCGAGGTGCTTTATTTTCATCCGACGGCCTCTTATGTGAGTGTGGTTGAGGCTCACTCATGTTAGTGTAAGTCCATTTTGCATTTTGCATATCATTTTAGCTTCATTGCATTCCGTATGCCATTTTCTCGGTTTGCGTGCCCGTCGGCATGCATTTCGAGACATCTCATTTTAGTCTCATTGTTGTCATATTTCATGCCATTTCATGCCTTGGGATCATCGCCTCGGTTTGCGTGTCCGCGTGCACGCATTTCGAGGCATCTCATTTTCATAGCATTTGTGCATGCTAGGATTGTATTTTAGTTGCATTCATGCATATCATGCATATTGCATCGTGTTCGGGATAGGAGTTAGCCCGGGCACGGGAAACGAGGTACGTTCCGTACTCCGAGTGACGGGACGGGTCTCAATCCCCAAGTCACCGACACTCCGGATTATCCATGATGGAGTTAGGTTTTGCTGTAGCATTCATCCGCATTCATCCTATATTGAGTTGTGCGATCCGACTCCTCGGCCATCATGCATCGAGATGCGTGATTGGTGGCACGAGGATCGAGGCATGCATATATTTGTGAAATACATTGCTGTGCCCCTTTCTTGCTCTCTGTTGCAGCCAAATGAAGAATCAGCAACTTTTCGGAGTCGGGCACGCATTTCGAGAAACATTGCGAACAGAGGCTAATCGAGGCATCCTAGTGGATTTCCGCGCAAGGCAGCCCAGCATACATCATTTATCAGAATCGAGGCAGCCCCCTGGCTTGCATGCCAGTTTACAGCTTTCTTAGTTTAATTTGTTAATTAATTAGAAATATGTATATTATTCGGACTGTATTATTCTTTTATTCGGACTGTATTATTTATTCGGACTCTCTGCGCGAGGGCAAAACTGTAATAAGTGTGGGTGAGTGTGATGTATGTCTTCCAACCCCACGTCTTTCTTCCCTTTTATTTACCCGCTTACGATGGTTAGATATAGGGCATATTTCAATTAGCATACAGTATGACAGCATGTTTGCATCATTCATCTGTTTTGCACGCACCGGGCTCGGTGCATCATACAAACTGCATTTGTATTTCAATTCCAAATTGAATACTTGATAGCTGTTGCATTTCATATCCCATGTTTAGGATAGCCGAGCCTGCTATAGTTGCATTATTGCATGTGTTGCATTAGGCATTTCTGTATAATTAGGATCATGCATGATTTCTAATGAGCTTTTTGTTTTGGCTTGGAGTACTTGGTGAGTTTTATGCTTTAGCATCCTTGCATGCGTGTGAGTGTTGCCATGAATAGCATGCTTACCATGAGGCTATATGCTTATGTGATATAACTGCCTTGAATGCCTGTGGGTGGAGGTTGTGTTACTTGGATTGGAGCAATTCATCAAATGTTTGTTTTAAGCCCACTAGATAGTGGCAAAATCATGTTTTTCTAAGCCCACCTAAGGGTGGCAAATTCGCGTCTTAGCCTACCTGCGGATAGCACTATCAAACCATTTTCAAACAAACAAACATGAAGTGTTTTGTTCCAATTCAGACGACTCAGTCTATACTTGTTTGCTGCGAACATCACATAGTAACCTAGGCTAATAATCGGAATAAGAGCATACAATGTTTTCAAAAACAGATATCATGGTTAGTAGAGGCCGGTCTTTGACCGGGCGAGCGGGGTGCTCACGAAGTGACCTTCCCCAATCGTACCCAAGTTCCCGAGCCGAGGCAACTTTGGTGATGACGGACACGTGGCCTTTGGCAACGAGTCAGGGTTTCCTAATTTCCCAAAAATAAAATATTTAGGTGGCGACTCTGTATCTGGCAAAGCAGTCCATGTTTGGCACTTCTTTCAAAAATCTGTTTTCCAAACGATTTGCCGGATTTGGACTCTTTGGTTCAAGATTAAGAACCATGACACGAAATCGAGTCCGAGCTGTAGCGAGGTCCCCCGCGGGCTTGTTACACATGATTCATGGGAGAGAGTGGGAATCGTAGAGGTGGTAGGAACTTGCAAAGGGGTGACAGTTCACGACAAAGAGGGGGAAGGGGACACGGCGATGCTGAAGACGAAACAACAATACCTGTTTTAGATTATGCTTGTGGTTATCGTGATAGGTTTGGGAAGCGACATTTTTTGATGCCCAAGTATTATCCAGTTCAAGGAGGTTCATGTATGGATCCATCTGATAATCAAACAGGATATGGTTTAGCAGACGCTAAACTTCTGAAGTGGCCCGTACTATTTATAGAGCGAGTGCAAATGGAAAGATTATGTCGGGAAAATCGACTAAAGGTGCCAAAAGCACGTTCTGTTGAGATCCAAAAGGAAGATCCTGATAATGTTGATCGACTATGTGAAAGACTACAACGTGAGATTTCTCAAATGCGCCGTAGGTTAGCCCGCGATATGCAACTATACATAGTTAAGAAGGATGCCCAGAAGAACAGAACAGAACCAAATGTTGCGGCTATCAAGGGTATCATGGAGGATCCTGAACTTGTCTCTGACGCTGAGCTTTCGGATTATTCAGACTCTGAGATTGCCGATTTAAGCACGAATTAGGTGTTAATGTCTACACTTCGGCAATATTAGGCCATGCATTAATATGTAATGTTTGTGTTAGACTAAGTGTTTTCGTAATGAGTTTGTCAGATTATCTGCCTAATAGTTGTCTGTCTAACTGTTATGTTTATGTATTACGTGTTCAATTCAGGGTGTCTAGGATGTATGTATTGTGTGTTCAGTTCATGGTGTCCAAAATGTATTTTTGTGGGAGACTTATGTTTGTACTACCTATGTTTTTTGTAAATTGTTACAATTGCAACTTCAGTTATGTTGTTTTCATGCCTGTATGAGTATTTAGTAAATTAGTGACTTCGTATATTATGTATTAAGTTTTATTACAAAAATGTTGACAAAATTTATTTTAGGAGAAATACACATTCTCTTAACTTGTTCATCTTCTCAATCGTGACAACCCAAAAATGTAACCATTATTCATTGAATATAACAAATAACGTTCTCATTCTTACAAAAAATACACTACCAATTGAATAAAACAAATAATCTTTCCATTCATTCATTCATTGCACAACATCAGTCTTATGAAATAAGCGAAACCAATTGAATCACAATAACATCAACTCCAACCCAATATTTACATTACATAAGTTCCTGTTCGTAATCGGAATTCAAATTACATACAAGTTACATTACATAGCAAAAAACGGAAAAAGTACCATTCGTATGTAAAAAATACATCACCAAAATTTGAGGTCTTTCTCTTCTTCCTTCTTGCTGCAGCTCTCGCGGTGGCCTTCGTCTACTTGGCCTACTCCATGGTGCTCTTCGTGTCTCACCCTTCGTCGTTGTTCGTCGAACTGCACAGTGTCTGGGTGTGCTTCGGATTGTAGATCATGTATATCACCTTCTAACCCAAAACAAAGACGAAAGAATTTTTTTTTTTTTTTTAATCAAAACGGCTAGAAAACGGTTTTACTAAACCGGTTTTTTGAATTACATTATCACCTTAAAACAAAGACAAAAGAAAAAAAAAGAAAATTTTATATGAAAACGGCTTTAGTAAAGCCAAAAAAAAAATTCTGAATTACATTATCACATTCTAACGTAAAACAAAGACAAAAGAAAAAAAAAATTAAATTATATGAAAACGGCTTTAGTAAAGCCAAATAAAATTCTTGAATTATACATTCTAACCCAAAACAAAGACAAAAGAAAAAAAAAGAAAATTTAACATGAGAACGGTTTTAGAAAAGCCAAAAAAAATTTATGAATTATATTATCACAAAAACAATGACAACAGAAAAAAAAATTTAATAAAATAAAATGAACAATAGAAGCGCGGTTTCAATCCACGCTAATTGTAGTGAACAGTAAAAACGTGGTTTCAATCCACGCTTATTGTATTGAACAGTGAAAGCGTGATTTCAAATAACGTTTTCTTAACAAAAAACAATGCACAGTGAAAGCGTGATTTCAAATCACGTTTTCTTCAGGAAAAAAAAATTAAACAATATGCACAGTGAAAGCGTGGTTTGCAACCACGTTTTATTCAGAAAATAAATTTATGTTAAAAGTGTGGTTTGTAATAGCGCTTTCACTATTTATCAAATTTTCTATTCCAAACAGTAAAAGCGTAATTTGTAATAGCGCTTTAGCTTAATTTAAAAATTCCGTCCAAATTAGACCTAATTTAGAAATTAAGATAATAAATTAACTTGATATGAGAAAAGCCTCCATGTATACTATTAACTTGATATGAGAAAAGCCTCCATGTATACTATTAAAGGTAGATTGAACTTCTTTACTTCAGACTTTTAATTTAATAAAAAATATATGCACTCATAATCGGATAATTTATTTTCTCACAATTCCTTTTCTTAGGTTAAGTTTAGTATTTTTTAAAAAAGTTGGAAAATTAAAATTATTATCTTTATATCATTTTATTTAAGTTACATTACCTCTTTATCACATCATTTTAAATCTAATATATATTTCATAAAAAATTAAAAAGTACACTTATTTAAAACATTACAAATAACTCCCTGCTACCCAACATTTTAAATTTTTTTTATTAAAAATTTGTCCATCGATCAAATTACATTTTTGGACAAAATCTAATCCCTAATTTCTTATTGCACACTTACAGCCCCACCACCATCCACTGCAATTATAGCCACCGCCGCACCTCCAGCGCCACATTTTCCCTCACAGCGCCCTTTACGCCTCCCTACCTCCCCTTTTATTCTTCTTTCCAGTTCTTGAAACCTTAGATCGATTGATCGATCTCTCGCGCCTGCAACTATGGATCTCGATTTCTCTTTATTGCTGCAAGTTGGAGGTCGCGATGGGTAGGGTTGTAGCAGTGGTGCATTGCGACGGTGAGGGCTATAGGGATGGTCGGTTGCGGGTTAAGGGTTGCGATCCGACTAGTCGGGAGTAGCTAGGATTGGTGACGACAGCCAAAGGTGGAGAATAGATGAGCAGTTCAAGCCGAAGAAGGAGAAAGATGAAGTAGAAGAGGAAGGATGCGACGGGAGCCAAGGAAAGGCGGGCGGTTGGAGGAGGGAGGCAAGAGAGGGCGGCGACGTGAATAAGAAGGGCTGAGTAGTGGTGGTGGCTGGGGTTGCAGTGGCTAGGGTTAGTTTGGTAAAAAGTAAGGTAATTGGTATTATTAAAAAATTAGTGGTGTGTATTGGGAGAAAATCAAATATTTAAGCCTCGTTCGGGAACAGATTAATTTAGTAATTTTTTTGCTATTTGACTAAAATATGAGCTAAAAAAATTAGTATGTTTGGGATGATTTTTTGGTTTTTTATGAAAAGATGTGCAAAAAGTAAAGAGAAAAGAGAATCTTTGACTTTTTGATATGAATTGTTAATTTTTTTTGACTAATTTAGTAACTTTTTAACTAAAAAGTTCGGTTGCTAAACAAGGGCATTGTGAGTTGTGAACTAAGCAAATGTAAGGAAACGGTGTGAACAAAAACAAAAACAAATCTCAGCCCTACATTTATTTCACTTTTGACGTGGCAGCTTCACAACAAAAGAAGTACAGTTACATATTATCAAATGCTAGGGTTTGAAAGACGAGTAGAAAAAATCTTAGCCGAAAACGAAACCAAAGTTGTCTGATTCTCAATACCATTCTACGCTCTCTCTCTCCAGGTTTCTCTCTGTACATTTTTGTTTCATCGTTCTGTGCTAGCTTCCCCTTTTACTCTCTACAATGTTTGTTGTTTTGTATATGGATTCTGAGCTTCATATATATGTGTGTATGTGTATATATTTGTTATTGGTATGTAGATGATAATCAATTTGAGGTACATTTTCTATGTTGGGTATAAGTACACAACAATGTCCACAAACAATTTAACTACATTACTATGTAATCCATTTTTTTTTTTCATACAATAACAATGTTTGGAAAAGAATAGAGAAAGAAGTGAAGAAGCTAAATTCTTTTCTTTTGTTGATAGGGTTAGGATATTCCGAAAAAGATGAATGTGTATTTTTTGAAACCCCGCTATTTTTGTTTTGTTACTCATAGGGGAATCTTTAATTTTTAATTTTTTGGGGTTATAAGAGTTCTATATGATTAACATTGTTTTCAAATTTAATTCCCATTGACCTAAACATCATCATTATCAGTGCAGATTATGGCATTTGTTGTTCTAGTGCCTCAAACTACCATTCAAGGATTCAAGAACCGTGCCTCCTCATTATTTCAACGCAGGAGATGTGCTAGAAATATTTCTAGAAAGCAGAGATCAACTATTCCATTGTTGTCAATTGTGTCCCAACACAATGGACTTCCAATCTTGGTAATCACACATTAATCTCTTATATACCCTTAAACTGATGTTCATTTTCAGTTTTTTGTCTCACTAAAAAATGTTTGTTTGCTCAATATATATGTTTTTACTCTCTTGCAGTCAAAGTGTGTTTAGTGCAATTGAATTGTTAAACCCATTACTTCAATTTATCCAGAAAATCGAGTTCCATTTATCAAATAATATATGTTCATAATAGTGCAGTACAAATGGTATCGCTGTGTGCATATTACTTACACATATGCAATCATCCAAGTTAGGAATGGCAACGGGCCGGGGCCGGGGACCACCCTCCCCGTCCCCGATCCCCGAAACTACCATGTTCCCCGTCCCTGGCCCCGATCCCCGGCGGGAAATCCATCAACCCCCCCAGCCCCGCCCCCTACGGGGATCGGGTTTCCCCGACCCCGGTTTATCCCCGTACTCCTCATCAACAACATCATTCACAATCAGGAACATCATAAAAAAAAAAAATAAAAAAAAATTCAAATATCATCAACATAAACATCATCAACGGCAGCAACATCATCAATAAATAAATAAATAAAGTAAAAACAGATCTGGCGGCGGAGGAGGGACGAAGTCGGCGGTGGCAGTGGCGGTGGCGGGTCTTCTCAGATCTGCCATGGCAGAGAGGAGGCGGAGGAGGAGACGAGAGGCGACGCCGACGGAGGAGGAGGCGAGAGACGACGGAGCCGACGGAGGACGAGGCCGCGAGAGACGACGGAGGAGAGACTGGACTGAGTGAGAGAGATGAGATACGGTGGGTAAAGGAACAGAGATCAGACTGTTCAAAAAAAGAAAAAGGAAGAGAGATCAGAGATTCAGAAGAGGTGAAAAGAGAGAGAGTAGAGATGAAATGAAAGAGACAAGAAGAGAGAGAGAGAGTGTTTAGATATTTTAAGCATATTAATATATATATAATGAAAGAGATAGGCTGCGGCATATTATATTATATTATATTTATAGATATAATGCATATTATATATATATATATATAATGTCGGGGACTGCCGGGCCGGGGCCGGGGCCGGGGCCGGGGATTTGACACTAATCACCGTCCCCGGCCCGAAATTAATCGGGGAATAATTTTTTAATACCATTCCCTCCCCGTCGGGGGTATTTTTCGGGGAAAAACCGCTTAAATCGGGGTCGGGATCGGGGATCCCCGTCGGGCCGGTTTCAAATTGCCATCTCTAATCCAAGTACATATAATGACAATACGATTTTTCTTGTCATGCTTGAGCTGAAGTAGCTTATATCTTCTTTTCTTCTAACATATGAGATTTTAAATGATTTTGAACGTTAGAGTTGAGTCATTGTCCCTGTCTTTCTTAAATCAGTTTCTAAATTTTAAAATTTTCGCCATATTAAATGAGTTTTAGATCAAATACATATTTTTTGCATCAAATTGACAGAATCGACAGAATACTACCATGCTACGTGGGATGGCTACGAAAGGAGTAGTTAAGTAGGATGGTGTAGGATAGTAAACCAGGAGCAGGACATTCTATTTTGCCTGCATTTTGGTAACATTCTATTTTGCCTGCATTTTGGTAAGTGGATGGAGGCTATAGGCAAGGGGCTCCAGTCTCTTGTCTCCTAACATTTATTGGCACTGATTTGGATACCGTGCAGTACTTTGATGCTTAGTCCCAGGAATCCCATAGTTGAGCATTGAGTTTGGTCAGTGAGTGTATATTAATTAGGTTAGAGATGTGTGGAATACCATCTTAATTACATTTGAATTTTTCTTGTAAGCACATTATGGAATACCTTCTTAATTACCCGTCAGTGTCAGCGATGGTGACATACTCACTGCATACTTGGTTAAGGGTAAACATCTTCTCTCTCTCTATATATATATGTGTGTGTATATTAAATTTTTCAATAAAGTGAACATTAACAAGGGATCCATCACTTGGGTTGTATCTGATTTCACTTTCACAAACCACTTTGCCACTATTTGGCTATATTAATTATACTTTAAGCCTTAATGATTACTATGTTGTCCATTAAAATTCACACTCTTGGAAAGGCTGTTAAAAAAATTTCATCAGTCTTTTATGCTTGCTATGATAAGGGTGATCATATATGTAGGTTAGGTCGTGTCTTTTTTATTTGGCTGGTTACCATTTTTTTTGTGTAATTGATTCATCTTGTGGTTTTGTGGTTACAATATTCTCATACAGGTGAATGGTTGTACTGGTAAGATGGGGAAGGCAGTTATAGAAGCAGTTGCTTCGAAAGGAATTCATCTTGTTCCTATATCATTTAGCAGAAGTAATGAGTCTGGGAAAATTGTGCAAGTGGGTGGAAAAGAGATTCAGTTGTATGGTCCTTTTGAAAGAGAAAGCGTTTTAACATCTGCCTTTGAGGAGTATCCAAACTTGATTGTGGTGGACTACACAGTGCCTACTTCAGTGAATGGTAAGTGTGAATGGATCTTTAGATGTAAAAACTATCTCAAATTTAGTTTGGAGTACACTTCAATAGCTGGCCTTTGGAGGCTATACATGGAACTCACAGCCCGGTCCACCATGACCAAATTTTAGAAATATTAAATGCAATGCATATTTTCCCATGTTAGTTTTTGTGAAGTTAGAATTATTGAACTTGAAGGTAAATAGTGGAGGTAAATATTGGAAAGCTGGGTCAATTTTCCTACATTATTGTCTTATCCTCTGCCAATGTATCCAGTTGCTTGCATAATTTTCTTAGTCAGGAATAAAGCAGTGATCATGAAATTTCCATTCAGCAAGCTTTTAGTTAATGGTTTTGTTATTATCATGCAATCTTCAGATAATGCAGAGTTATATTGTAGAGTTGGGGTGCCCTTTGTAATGGGAACTACTGGTGGAGACAGGGAGCGGTTGTATAAGACTGTAGAAGACTCAAAAGTTTATGCTGTGATCTCACCTCAAATGGGAAAACAGGTGATCAGGATTCAGAAGCCGTATACTGGCTTTTATATAATTTAACTTTAACATTGTCAATTTGTCTTTCCTTGTCTTGTTGAAATTTTGATTGGCTGGTCTTGATTAGGTTGTAGCATTTCTTGCATCAATGGAAATTATGGCTGAGCAATTTCCCGGGGCCTTCTCTGGATATTCCCTGGAGGTCACTTTTAAATTTTTCTCTGTTTTTTTTTTTTGGTTTTACTTTTCCTTTTCTTCTGTATCTAGTGTTGCTTGCTTTTTGCCTTGATTTTTCCATATATAATAACTCAATATCCCAAGAGGCATCAGTAATGTTAACATTACAAATCTTTGTTGTGGTGGCCTGCATGCCAGAAGCTATGAGAAATTTTTTATTTAACTATTTTGGTATGGAGATGTGAATATTGAGTCATGCCACTTTTGATAATTTGTTATGAAGAGCACTAATTGTATCAACTTTATAAAGCCTTAATCCAACACTTCGGTTTTTGGGTTACAGTTCAGCCCATTTGTTTAGGTAACTTGTGGTTGAGAAGTTAACACTAACTTAATCTATCTAGAAGTCAATACTAACTTTTGCCTTGAATCTATATGCGGATGTTTACAGTTCAGCCCATTTTTCAATCTTGCAGGTGATGGAGTCTCACCAAGCAAGCAAATTGGACACGTCTGGAACAGCCAAGGCTATCGTTGCATGCTTTAAAAAGCTGGGAGTCTCCTTTGAGTTGGATAAGGTGCGCTTGGAGATGAGCACAGCATCATGGTTTTTAGTAGGCTAGTATCATGGTTTTTAGTAGGGCTTGTATCATGGTTTCAAGTAGGCTTATGCAGCTCAACAACTTTTCCTTTATTTTCCCACCTTTTTCTTTATTTATTGCTTAGTTATCAGAGTAAACATTAGCGAATGCATATCTTTTTCTTTAAAAAAAAAAAAATATAAAATTTATGTCCTATTATGTTGTTTCATTTCGCTCCCCTGCTTCTCTTTTTCTAAATTGGGGGCTTATTCGTCAAGATGTTTGGAAAATTTTCAATCAGATACAACGAATCCGTGATCCAAAGCAACAAATGGAGATAGTGGGTGTGCCAGAGGAGCATCTATCTCGTCATGCATTCCATTTGTATCATCTGACATCACCCGATCAAACGTAAAGTTATTCATTTCTTATTTTTATGCTTTCTGTTTTTGTATTTTTTACTCGTTTTCAGTCCTGCCTTCCAGCTTTTATGGGCATTGAATAGCTTTTGACAAATAAAAAATTAAAAAACAACACAACAAATATAAGCAAGTGTACGGATGTGTGCTTAAAAGAAATGAAAGCAATATGCATTAAAGAAAGATAAGGGGAGAGTAGAGAGAAGAGATTCAAACTCCAAGATTTATAGTAGTTTTGGTTTAACGCAAGCCCATGTCCCTCTTTAGTTTCTTCACTATTCTTCAAAATAGTAACAACTAGCAAGCTTTGTGGTTGCTGATCTTTACACCAAGTGATTTTGTCCCAACATCACTTCAGAACAATGCTATGTTTTTCTCTAAAAGACAGCATGAAAGATCTCACTTTCTCCTAGTGTTTCTCCCAAACACTTGAGCAATCAATCCCAAGGCTCAACAGCCTTTTACAAATAGTGTACAGAAAGGACAAGACTTCTTTAGTACAATAAGCTCTCAAAGAGCTAGATTTAAACAATGAAGCTCGCGAACAAATAATGTAAAAGTTATGGCTCAAATCTGGAAAGATATTGATGAATTTCTCTTTTAATCCTTGATCTCTTCGTTGTAGATGTGTAGAAATCTTCCTTTACAGGCGTCATCTCTTCTTGACTATTGGAAGTGGTTGGAGTGCATTTAATGGAAAAAAGAGCCATTGAAAAAGTTGTTCTATGCTGTCAGGTTTGAAATTTTCTGACTACAGTGTCGACACTAAATAGAAAAGGATCGACACCTTCCTCTTCCTATACAAATCCAGCACTCCTTGGAAAATAATATCAACACTTATCCAAAAGGGGTCAACACCTTTGCTGACCAAAGTATTCTCTGATGAAAGGAGCGACATGTTCAAACACAAACACAAATCCAACTTTGAAAATTCAACCTGTAGGTGTTTCAGAACATGTTCAAACACAAACCCAACTTCAAATAAGGTTATAAATGAATTGTGTAAGCATTAACTCATCATTAAACGAGTTCATTCTTGGATCAATTGAATCTACATCAAATATAGAACATGATTATGCACAAGAACTCAATTTTGGAATACAAATACTTGAGATATAAAAATAAGAACTGTTGTATCTTTTAAGCACAAAATGATATCATACTTGGAGTTCTTCATGCTTAACCTCTTGAGAGCAGAAGCTACATAATTTTTAACACAAAAGCTCTCTCTCTTTTTGTTTGTGACATAGTCAATACATATCAATGTAAAAGTTCTGTATCACTGTAAAATAAGTTAGATAAAGATCATTTAAGCTCAAAACAAATATCAAATAATTTGTGTTTAAAGTTTTTGAATCCGAATCATTAGAGAATGAAAACTATAAAACATTTTAAAGCTCAAGCTCTATTTTTCAAATAATTATGGATTACTTTTGAAAACATCTATTAATCCTATATATCATTTCATTAAGGCATCCAGTAACTAATGTCAAAAGATATTGAAAATTCTAGCCACAAGTTTATCAAATGTAAAGCACAAATTGTGCATCAAAGATTGGCAAACATATATCATGATGAAAAATGGCAACCCAATGCATTCTTGAAATCATCAAAACCAAACCATAGGACTTACAGTTTTCCATTCTGATTTTTGCAGTGTTTCCTTTGAGTTCCAGCATAATGTTTGTGGCAGCTCAATGTATGCTGAGGGAACTGTAGATGCTATAATTTTCCTCTCTCAAAAGGTGCTAAAGCTTCTCTGTTTCTCCTTGAATTTTAGTGATCGTTACTTTGGTTTTTGCATATTGTCATAACCTATGTTACACGGACTCGGGTGCGGGTATTGGGTGCGGGTACGTATCTAGGGGTCGGGTACTTCAAAATTAAAAATTAAGGATACGTGGATATGGATCCAAACGAGGATACGGGTACGGGGATACGTTAAATATTTAATTTTTAAAATATATTTATTATATAAAGATAAGTTAAATAGTTATTTTTTAATATATATATTATTTTTATCTTATGTATTACTTTTATTGATAATTTTTCAATTTATCTATATAATATATATATATTTTTTTTACTTTTAATTGACATATATATTATAAATAACAAAAATATAATAAATAAGGAATAACAAATTATGTTAAAATAAATATAAAATAGATAATGTATTTTATAGATTTTTTAAATTTTTTATATATATTATTTAATTAAATTTTTTATTATATAATTGATAGGTAGATGGTAATTTTTGACTTTTGATTGATAGGTGAAAAGGTGAAAATTTATTAATTTTTTGGTTGGTGACAACTTTCAAGATGGAAGAAAAGGAGTTGTTCTCAATATATTATTTATGATATTATTTATATTATGTATTATTTATGGTAAATTATATTATATATATTATTATATTATATATTATATAATTTTATAATATATTATTTATGATATAATTATATTTATACATTATTTATATAATAGGCACCAATTAAAAAGAAGAAAGAAGAGAAGACGGTCAAGAGAAGAATACAGGGAGAAGGGAGAGAAGAAAAGAGAAAAGAAAACAGAGAGAAGGGAGAGACGAAGTTGATCGAAATAGAGAAGAGAGAGATGAAGATGATCGAGAGCGAGAGAAGAGATAGAAGAAGAGAACAATCGAGCGTGAGAGTGAGAGAGAAAAGAAGATAGTTCGAAAGAAGAAGATCGAAGCCCTAATCATAGTTTTCGTAGCCCTAATCCCAGGTATGCCATCTTTCTTCTTACTTCCATATGCCATATTTACTTCTTCCATGCCGTATCCCATCCGTATCCCGTACCCGTACCTGTACCCGTGTCGTGTCGTGTCGACACGGGTACTTCACTCCAAAGTGCCGAGTCCATGTAACACAAGTCATAACAATATATTAGGTTAAGGAACTTGCTGAGATCACTTGTGGTGATTTAAAAAATAAATTTCATTGCAATCTTCAACATCACAGTTTGTTGAATCAAGGTGATAGTATCTAAAGCATAAACTTTGAAGGCTAATCAGATGTATATTGATAAATATCACTCTATATTTAGTGTCATGTGATTGTAGTTTCTCCAGTCATTGTTCTATTATAATCACTCTGATATTCAACGTGTTGTGTGAATGCAGGTTCAGTCAAAAGCAGAAAAGCGGATCTACAATATGATTGATGTCTTGCGGGAGGGCAACATGCGATGACAGTTGGGTTTTGTTTGTTTGCAGTGATGGTTTTGATTATTGAGGTTCTATTTTTGTGGGCAGAACAGTTGAATTTTATGGATGATGCTTATGAGGGAATTTCCTGAACAAATGTTCAGGGTTTTAACCCCTTAATGGTGTAGATGATGAGATTCAACTGCTTTTTGGTTCCTCTCCAATTTCTCTCAGCAGATAGTGACGACCGGCGGATCTGGTTGTCGTAAAGGTTGTTGCGGCACCTGTAGTAGGACAGAGGACTTATTCTCTAGTCTTGTAGTTTTTTTTCTAGTCTACTAGTTTTCTTCTATCAACCATGATTAGTAGCTCTAAAAGAGCTCTACTGAGCTGGTACTTTAAAAAAAACAAAACGAAAGTTAAGCCAAAATATTATATCAAGGTGGGACTCACAGCATTGCCACCTCATTAGTGTAGTTATAGAGCTGCTAATTTAGTGGTCCGAAACATTATTCTTTTGGGGCTTTGAACATTGAGAAGCCTATCTGGCTTGGTTTTGCTATCACTCTCTGCACGGTATCTGCACATACATTAGTGACGGTTCAGTTGATCCTTCTAAATTTTCATTTAATTGTTTTTTTTCCTCCTTTTCTGTTAAACTCTGAAGTCTATGAAATTGGGTTATTTTTAATCAAATTTTTATTATTTTTACTTGACACACAAAATTCTGCTTTCATTAGTTGTTAAATCAAGATAATTTGTTAGACTTTATTTGTCTTTTATGATTGTTTTCAATTCAACATTTTTTAATTCTAGGGATTTCTAGACTAAAATTTCTTAAATATTTTTATAACTATTTGATCAAAATTGAGAAAAAAAACCACTAAAAAAAGAGGAAAGGAAAGAAGATCAAACAGGGTCGTTAGATTGGACTAGTCTCTCAAAAGATTAAAAGGATGAGTCTAGAATTGCAGATGGATGACTCAGGAGAAGGTGAGTATTAGTATAGTAGGTAAGTTCTTCAATCAATAGTCAAGTTTGGACTGTTCAAAAAAAAATCTAAGTTTGGAAAGTTTGACTAACGGAAATAAAATGAAAAAAAGCAGCAGCAAAAGCAGAAGCGAGAGGTTTCACCAGTCAACGACGTCCACGCTTGGGCGCCCACCCCCACCTTCCCTTTCTTCATGTATATGACACATCAATTTTGTATAGCATGTTTGATCATATAGGAATTAAATAATATATATATAAATATATATATATATATATATATTATGAGGGTGGTTGAGAATAGAATAATAGGGTTTGGCAGTGTTTGATGAACAGCAACCCCCACCGTATATATAAAAAAATATATAAATAAAAAAGAAAGATTATGTATATATATTTTATAATTGAAAAAAATGATATGAATTCATATTCTTTAAGTCATAATTAAAATAAAATAAAATAAGTCATAACTAAACACTACATGAGATATAATCAAAGATTTCATAAATTGTTATAATTAAAGAAGAAAATTAGTTAAAACTAAACAAGAAAATAGTATAACTAAGGATTCATTTGGAAAGTGAGTTGGCTTTTTGAATTTTTTTGACTATTTTAGTCTGGGGTTAAAAAGCCTTGTTTGGAAAGGGCTTTTGGTTTTTTTGATTTTTTTAGTTTTTTTTAGAGAAAGAATGTAATGATTACGGGTTGGATGTGATATTTTGTTTTATTGAGCTAAAAAATTTGTCTTGTTTTTTTGTGACTAAAATAATTAAAAATGCCCAAAACTTGGACTCCCAAGTTTATATATATATTATGAGGGTGGTTGAGAATAGAATAATAGGGTTTGGCAGTGTTTGATGAACAGCAACCCCCACCGTATATATAAAAAAATATATAAATAAAAAAGAAAGATTATATATATATATATATATATATATTTTATAATTAAAAAAATGATATGAATTCATATTTTTAAGTCATAATTAAAATAAAATAAAATAAGTCATAACTAAATACTACATGAGATATAATCAAAGATTTCATGAATTGTCATAATCAAAGAAGAAAATTAGTTAAAACTAAAGAAGAAAATAGTATAACTAAGGATTCATTTGGAAAGTGAGTTGGCTTTTTGACTTTTTTAGTTATTTTAGCCTGGGGTTAAAAAGTCTTGTTTGAGAAGGGTTTTTGGTTTTTTTGATTTTTTTAGTTTTTTTTAGAAAAAGAATATAATGATTACGGGTTGAATGTAATGTTTTATTTTATTGAACTAAAATTTTTTTCTTATTTTTTGTGACTAAAATAGTTAAAAATGTCCTAAACTTTTACTCCCAAGTTTATATATATATTATGAGGGTGGTTGAGAATAGAATAATAGGGTTTGGCAGTGTTTGATGAACAGCAACCCCCACCGTATATATAAAAAAATATATGAATAAAAAAGAAAGGTTATGTATATATAATATTTTATAATTAAAAAAATGATATGAATTTATATTTTTCAAGTCATAATTAAAATAAAAAAAAAATTATAACTAAACACTATATGAAATATAATCAAATATCTCATGAATCATAATTAAAATAATGTCATAATTAAAGAAAAAAATTAGTTAAAACTAAAGAAGAAAATAGTATAATTAAGGGTTCGTTTGGGAAGTGAGTTGGCTTTTTAACTTTTTTGGCTATTTTAGCCTGGGGTTAAAAAGTCTTGTTTGTGAAGGGCTTTTGGTTTTTTTGATTTTTTTGTGAGAGAAATAATGTAATGATTACGGGTTGGATGTGATATTTTGTTTTATTGGACTAAAAAGTCTATTTTGTTTTTTGTGGCTAAAATAACTAAAAAGGCCCTAAACTTGGACTCCCAAACGAAGCCTAAAAGGTACACATGGTATACCATTTTAAAAGAGTGTATATAAGCTTATTTTGGGAAGTAGATTAAAAATTGATTTTTATGACTTTTTCTAAAAAAAAATATGTAAAAAAATAGAGATGTGATTCAAAATAGGTTAGTTTTTAGTCAAGTTCCTAATTTAGGACATAGTAACATTTCCCATAATGAAAAATGTTAATCTCATTGATGTGTAGGAGAGATAAAATAATTTTGAATTTTTTTTTTCTTCCAAAATCACTAAATCAAATAAAATTTTAAAAAATTTTCTCTAAAATTTGTTTCTTAAAAAAAATCAAAGATGACGATAGTTTCATAAGCGGAGACAGTGGCTCAATTTGAAAACGTGGTTAAAAGTGAAAAGTTAATTTTTAATTTATTTTGAATTACATTATCACTTTAATTTTTTACACAGTTTTTCAAAAAAAAAAAAAAGTCAACATTCAACCAATTTTTCAAAATAATTAAATGAGTGTTTACAGTTTTGCTAATTTTTTTATTTATTAATTTTACAGAGAAAATTTTCTTCCGATGTAAAAAACAGAAAAGAAGAGAAAAAGCCTAATTAGTAGTGGTATGCAATTGAATGGAAATGGTATGGTGTGCATGAATATATAAATGAAGCTTTTGTTTTTCAACAGGATAACGTCACTGTGTGGCGAAGTCAAATTCAAAGACGCCTCCGGCAGACGAAACCTTTGGTCAAATCAAATCGTCCATTAATAGAAGAGACGCTTCAATTCATCAATCTTCTTCTTCCGTGTCCTTATACAGATTAGATTGATAAACCCTAGCTCAGTTTGGTTTCACCCGAGAGCTTTCACTGTATGATCATCCTCAAAGCGACACTGTTTTGAGGGCATCTATGGCACTCCCTGCTGTTGATGAAGTGCCAATCGAGGTCAGAGCCTTGGAGTCCCTAGGGTTAGGGTTTGATCTGGCCAGCGATTTCAGGTTGAAGTTTGCCAAGGGGTGTCCCGGAGGTGGGAGATTGGTGGCCTTGGATGAGGCCAACACGAGGAACATTGTCATTCCTGGTGGGGTTACGATTCGGGGCGTGTCGGAGGATATTCGCTGCGATAAAGGGGATCGGATTCGATTCAAGTCCGATGTTCTCGAGTTCAATCAGGTGAAGATTTTCAATTTCAATCTATTATTTTTTTGTTCTTGTTTTTGTTTTTGTTTTTGAATATTTGATTTTAATAATGGGTTTTGTGTTAAATTCTATTGTGATCTGATGATTTTAAGTACATAATGGTGTGGTTTGGGATTTGTAATGTATATTTAGTGTGTAATTATATTTGGTAGCAAGTATAATTGGAAGGCAGTGTTTGGATCCCAAAAGAAAAAAAATTTGGTTGAAAATCAATCAATTGGGAAAACCTATATCTAATCAACTTTAAGTAAATCTAATTTCATTACCTCCCAAAACTGATTTCTAGTTTGGTATCTGGTTTATCTAGGTTCTAAACCACATACACACACAAATAGACAAAAGAAAAACAATAAAAGAGGGAAAGGGAAGGACTAAAAATGAATTAAAGCTACAACCAACTTGTGCCCGAGTTTGAAGCACACAAGAACCCACAAGAGACAAAAAGGAGGGGAAAAAAGGGGCTCGGAAAGAATGAAACCACAACCAACATTGTGCTTGAGTTTCAGCACAAGAAATTACTCCATGGGAATTGAGACTGTTTCTTAATGATAATCACTGTAATTTAGAGACTTCTATTCCCATATGGCCATTATCATTACAACAATATGGTGTTTATATGTTTGCGTAACTTCCAAATAATGTTGGTCCATCACCACCAACCTGCTTAGAGAATGTGTTGCTTTTTGGTAGATCCCCACCTTCCATCCATGGGTGATCATAGAAATGAAATGGTATACAATAATATCAATTAAGTATGACATTTGTGGATTATTACAGTTTTTTCCCTTTAATTAAATTCGAATCCTAGTTCTACCAAATCAGCCCATGCTAGTCAAATAAAAGAAGTAAAACTCCAAAAATAAAAAAAAATAAAAAAAACCCTAATATTCTGTAGGCATGCAAAATGGTGCAACACAATAATAATCAAACTAATATCCAAAATTTTGATATATATACATATGGTCCTACACGTATCCAATCCCATCCACCAGATTCACCCTATTACACGAGGGTTACTAGTCTCCAATACCTTGGGCTAGTCCTGGGGCTCTAACTGGTGGACAATCAATACCATCTAATCAAGTGCACTGGACCAAAAATATGGCCTATAGCCCAAATCACAATTCAATGTCAGCACTAGGCTATAGCCTGAACTAGTGTTATTAAAGGCGCGCCTAGGCATGCGCCTAGGCCCGAGTACCATCCAGGCCCAAGGTTTGTGCCTTGTAGTGTTCCAGCCCAGGCGACTTCGATAAGGCGCGCCTAGGCCCAAGTCCTGTCCAGGCCTAAGGTTTGTGCCTTTTATTGTTCCAGGCCAAATGACTGTGATAAGGTGCCTGATTGGTCCAAGGCTTGCGTCTTGAGGGCTTTTTTTTATTGTTACTTTAATTGGTTTTGTTTAAAATTTGACCATTAATTTAATATGGTGCAGCTACAGAAGATCCCTACTCTTATTACAGATGCTAATACGTTGGACATTCAACCCCAAATCAATGATAGAAGAAAAATAAATCCTAATTCCTAATCTTCAAAAAACACTAAATGTTTAATATTTATTTTTGTTTATGTTGAACCCTAAATTATTTACTTATATTAAATTATATATTTTTTTCCGTACAAGGTGTGTCTCACTTCGGTGAAGTCTGCTCCCCGCCTTACGCCTTGAGCCTAGGTCCCAGGAGACCTTGGTGCCTTGGTGCACCCATCGCCTTTAATAACACTGGCCCGAACATTATCTTATAAAGTATTGGGCCCTAAGAAGCACAAGCACTTCTATAAAGGAGGTGTGTAAGACACAATACTTTGTGAACATGCTTAAAAGAGTGTCCGACACTTCTTCAACTTGTGTTAATTAAAAACGTAAATTCATAATGTTGGGTACTTTATAAACACTTCTCAGACACTTTAGCGATACTTCTTCAACCATCCAAACACGATCAACGTGATGAATCTCTTCATCAAGGTTTTAAAAAGCGGCCGCAACCATTACGTAACGCCGTTACGTAACGGTTTTGGCAGTTACCGCCACTCGTTACGGCCGCTTTTGCAGTGTGATTGAGATTCACAAGTGTGTCGGCCGTAGCGGTCGTAACGGTGCCGTAACAGCCGTAACGGCCTGTTACGCACTGTTACGTAACGGTTCCAAACTGTTTCTTTTGAAAAAACACACAAAAAAAAGCTGAAAATCGAGGAAGAGAGATAGAGAGAAGGAAAGATAAAGAGAGAAAATAGAAGAGCAAGAGATAGAGAGAGAAGAGGGAAGATGAAGAACATGTTATTGATTTGTTGAAGCTGTAAGACCTATGCTATTCTATTCAGCTGCTATCAGTAAACCATTTTGTTTGTGTGTGTCTATCTATATATTGTTTGAAAATAATAACAATAATAAGTGTGGTCATTATCTATTTGGCTTGGTTAAAATATGTATATATATATATATATATTTAGGCTCTTATTTCTTATCTTACTTTTGTCATTATTTATCTTATATATAATAGTTAGTAATTGATTTTTGTATAATATAAAGTCATTAATTATTAAAATAAAATATAAAAAACTTAATTTATAGTGATTTAAAAATATGAAATATATTGGATCATACTTAAAAATTTACAAAAATTGATCAATATTTATTTTTAACCCAATAAATATGATCATGGAAAAAAAAATATGCGTATCGGTAAGTTTTTTTTCAAATTGTGCGAAAAATAAAAAAATTCACGGTTCCGGTTATCACAACCGTTACACTACGGCCTTTACACCCCACAACCACAACCGCAACCGCGTCACCGCCACCGTTACAACGACCGCAACCGCTTTTCAGAACCTTGCTCTTCATAGTAACAATTTTCTATATTTTTTGAAATGCAACTTATTCATACTACTATGTTTTGAAACACTTATAAGCATGGCTATTATACGATTCGATACAAGTTTCAACAAAAATGATTCAAATCGTTATGTTGAATTAAAAACTGAGTGAATCGTACAATTCAATTTATGATTCATTGCGATTCACACAATTCACTGCAATTCGGTTCTATTTCTATTTTTGTTTACATAATGCATGAAACAACATTGTTTTCGCCAAATTATGAAGATATATAGAATAGATTAATTAGTTATATTGATATACATGATTTTATATGTATATACATTTATGTAATTAGTCATATTGATAATTTGCTTTATTTTAAACACGGTGCTTATTTTATATATATATATATATATAAATATATGGAATTATATATAACATTAAATAAAGTGAATTGTACGATTCATGATTCAACTTGATTCACGATTCACTATTTTAGCAAAACGAGTGACTATTTGACAACAATGCTTATAAGATGAACACACTTTATTTTTCTACACTAAAACATTTCCACACACTTTCATACTGAAGTATTTTCTCATCTCATTTCACACAATGCCCAATTAGTACACATGAATGTGTGTTTGGGAGGGGAAAAGATTGGGTATACACTTAACCCTTGGCATAGTGCATAAAGTGATTATCCCGTGACTTGAACCCATAACCTCAAGGTTATTAGGCAAATGTTTTACTATTGAACCAGTGGTCACCCCCTATGTTCAACTTTCAATTGTTAGTCAAAATTACCATAATATCCATTTTGTCAAAACAATTATTATGCTCTAAGGGTCAAATCATCAATTTGACCATGTGCTCAAATTATCAAATTAACTAGTGTTAAAATGACCATTTTACCCTATGCCCCAAATTACCATTTTACTTTTAGCGGTGGTCAAAATCACCATTTTAGCC